>PVLA01005736.1:0-139249 GCA_004027455.1 Hydrochoerus hydrochaeris
ATGACCCTTCCCTGTCAGGATGGCCCTTCCTGTCAGGATGGCCCTTCCCTGTCAGGATGGCCCTTCACTGTTTGGATGGCCCTTCCTGTCAGGATGGCCCTTCCTGTCAGGATGGCCCTTCCCTGTCAGGATGGCCCTTCACTGTTTGGATGGCCCTTCCCTGTCAGGATGGCCCTTTGCTGTTAGGATGGCCTGTGCATCTAAGTGTCAGTGGTCAACGCTGCATCTTAATATAAGAGGCTGCATGTCCGCGGAGTCTCTGGGGCCTGGCCCTACAGGAAGAGAGTTCCTGTACCCTGATAAGGCAGAGCCACCATCCCCACCTCACAGGTTCTGAGGTCAGGGGCTCTTCTGCACTCGCTCAGCCAGCTCAGAGCAAGGCTGAGCTCTCCATGCCCACCGGCCTCAACAAGCTGTACTGCCCTGCAGCCTTGTCTGGTCTGGTGCATGGGGCTCAGTGGGGGCTCAGGGTCCCACATCACGCTGGCCCGCACTGTCCACGGCTCACACCAGACAGTGACCTCTCAGCCTGGAGAGCCAGCCTCTACTGCAGGCCAACAAAGGGAAAGAGAAGAGTTTTTGCAGAGGAAAGACCCTCGTGGTGAAGGCAAAGTCTCATGGGCTTCCCGGGGGTGACGCAGTAGTTCTGAATCACCCAGTGAAAACAAGCATTTTGCCATCTGGTAATCGCACGGGGCCGAGGTGTCAATCCCGCTCCTTCATACTGCCCTCCTTAGGAAAACACCAGCCCTGGGTGGTCCAGATGGCCTGAGTTCTCGCACAATGAACAGAGGCAGCTGATACACGTGTGACTCCTTCAGCCACAGGAAGTCCTCCCATGCAAAAATACAGTCAAGAGATTTTCCTCCTAATGGCACGATAAGAGTCAACAACTTCTGGGAAGGAAAACACTCGGGGACTTGGGGAACTCGCTGAGCGCTGCCGGCCCTTCTCCCAGTGATTAATGAGCCCTAGGCAAGCAGGCTTTGCTCTCTGTGCCTCACAGCGTCCCTTCCTGTGACCTGCTCAGAGAGCCATCTCCCAACCGGACGGGAGGAGCAAGCCTTTGACAACAGGCCTGGTTCTGTTGCAGCCTGGGTCCTTCTTTCTCTAATTCCTGTCCCTGACGGTAACTGTCAGCAGAAATGTCTGGTTCAGTTTGACACCGCGACCCGGGGATCTCAGCTCAGCCCCACCCTGGAGAGTCCCTAGCAGCCCTTGGCCACCTGGGTGGGGGGGCTGCCCCAACTCACCACCGAGGGAGGGAGGGAGCGAGCTCGGTGACCCCAGTTCTCCAAATCACAGGGCAGCCTGAATTTCAGTGGACTCCTCGGAAGTCCTGGACAGCCTCGAGCTGATCAACTCTCCCCAGGGCAAGGACAGAGAGGCAGTGACACCGCACAGGAGCCGGGTGAGAGGGCTAGCAGGGGCCTCCTTCAGACCACAGAACACGGACAGTCCGCTGACCTCTCCGAAGCTTATTTTCACCATAGGTACAACAAAGATGATAAGAGTGATGGTTCAGCTATTAGAACTTTCCTAACACAAATGTCCTTAAAGTTTTTTGCTAATATAGCAATACTGATATTAACAGTGGTGTTATTGTTACTATATAAGTACTAATATTCCAAAGGTCAAGCAGTACTCCTAGCTGTGTCTTTACGTACACAGTTTGTGTTCTACGGTGGGGATTCTCAGCCTTGGCACTGCTGACTCTGGGGTCAGATGACTCTGTCGCAGGGGCAGCTCTGTGCGTTCTGGTCTCTCCCAAGGTCCTGGTCTCTCCCAGCTTGACACCAACAGCACTTCCCATCAGCGTGACAGGCAAAAATGTCTCCCGACATTGCCAAATGTGACTGGAGCCCAGGGTCCTCCCTGGTTGAGAATCCTGCTCTACTTTTCCTTATGCTGGTCGCTCAACTTTTTAACTTTCACTTTAATAGCAAAATGTGAGGGAAATCTACTTATCATTCAAATGGTTACTGAAGGATGAACACTTTCAGTGTGGCTCATTTTTCCCCACAGCCATAGTAGATGCTCTGTCCATTTGTACATGAAAAACCTAATAAACTGAAGCCTGTTGGAGACCACTGAGGCTGAGTACACGTGCTGGGCTGTCCGTGGCCTGGGCATGATTGAACTGAGACCTAAGAGACACCTCAGGGGGACAAGGTATGCCACAGCAGAGGCCACCTGGAGACTTTCTGGATAGTTTTCCTTAGTTAGCACTGTCTGTTGCTCTGAGAGGTCCTTGAACCCCTCCCAAGATCCTGCTCAGGTTTCCTCAATTGTCCATTCAACTCCTTGCCTGAACTGATTAAATACAGGCTGCCCAGTAGGTTGCCGGCTAGCAGAGTTACGAGCTCTGCTGAGGATTTCACTTCTGCAGCCCTAAAGACTATGCCGCTTGTCTCACTCATTTGGGTCTTCATTGTGCACCCTTTTCAGGGGCTGGGGACCTAGACACAGGCCCACCTAGCAGCAGAGGTGGCTAGATTGAAGACCAGGGGCATGCACAGTACCCACAAAAGAGAGGACAAGGGTTCATCAGCAGGTCCTGGAGAAGCGAGAGTCACAGAAAGCAAACCTAGAGCAGAAGAACCTCTCAACGGAGAGACCACGGAGCCTAGGGTCTTCTGGGGTGCATGTATGCAAGGGTGTAGGATCTGGCCAAGGCTCAGTCAAATATGTAAGGGACCAGCTTTGGGGCTTCACGGTGTTGTTGCCACCTAAACTGAAGAGCCCTCTCTCGGCCTATTCAGGGGAGCATGGCCAGCTTGGAGAGAAAACAGGAACTGAACAGAATCAGCAGATGAACACTGCCGATGCTCCGAAAGGGACCTGAGTAAGCCAGGCCCATGGCTCACCTGCTGGCGGGAATTTCTACCCTGAAATCCATCCCGCTGGAGTAAGGCAGGTTCCAAACACTGGCCTGTTCAGGGGAACTGCCCCACACCGTAACTCAGCAGCAGGAAAGAGAGGGAAGAGACAAGACCTGAGTGAGGCCCTGCTCCCTGGGCTCCAGGGAGGAAGAGATGAAAGCAGAATGCTTCCTGCTTACTCGGAACATCAGAGCACTAAGCAGGCCACCTAGGTGACTGTTTGGGAATAAGGGTTCAAAACAATGGTTGTGAGGCATAGCTCTGCATTGATTAACCAGGCAACATAAATGGATCAGTTCTCTCCTCCGAGCTGCAATATCTTTTAACTATTGGCACCTGCCTTGAGTTGCCAATTATGAAGTTACCCAGAGAAGACTGCATGAACCACAGCTTTAATAGCCCTCTCATGAAAAAGAGAGAGTCTCACCTCCCCCTCCCTCTAAAGCAATAAGACTGGTTTCCAAGGGCCTGGCACACAGGCTACCATCCTATGGCAGGATCAACTGGTCAACCATCTTGCCTACTAAGAACCACAGTCACAGATAGTCCTTTAATGTCGCTTAGTTCTGAGAAGTTCCCTTTGTCCCACTGGCTCATTAGAAAGCTGCTTCCCCAGAGGAGTCACTTGAGTGCAGTTCTGTACCAAAAGAAGAAATAAAATCTAACTTTAGCTCAACACTCAAGGCTCTCATGCCTTGGGAATTCCATCGCTGCCCAGCTCTGCTCTCATCACTCTTTCCCCTCCCAACAAAGACACACACCCAGGGGAGCTCCCACCAGCCTTGCCAATATGTGCTTCCGGGACAGAGAAGATCCATCTCCCAGTGGCTCCAAGGACTGGATCCAAATACGTTCTCAAACTGCTGTCCAGAAAGTATGGTGCACTGGGTTAAGCACATGCCCTTCCACCCCTGAGTCCAAGGGAGCAGAGAGGGAGACATCCAAATGTTTCCCATGCATTCAAAAGGAGTGCAATGAACCCCTGCTAGGCAGTGCGGGCCATGACACGCCTGCACGCCATGTCATTTATTAACTCGGTTTTTACTTCCAAAGTATTAAATTGTCCTAACAACAAACCATCTCAGCCCTCATGACGCTAACACTGGAGCCAAGCACAGAAGCTCCACACTGCACCATCGCTGAGTCAGGCGGCAACACACTCCAGGGCCCTGGGAGGGCAGGGATTCTCTACTAAGCAATGAAAAAATCCAAAATTTGTAATGGAATTTATAGTTAGGAAAAGTATATTTGCATAAAACTATTTTTATATAAAGTACAGAAATGTGACAGTATCTTTGTGATTTTTTAAAAATGTACAAAAGATGCATGATCTTTACATAGTTGCAGGGAATATATCCAAATTTCTATGGAGTATTACAGGTTTATGTTCAAAAGAGGAGCTGAGGGCCCAGTTCAAACCCCCATATCAGTCTGTGCCTCCCCCAGCTACCTCAGCTGGAGCCCTTTCCTACTCACCCTCCAACTTTCCAAGTGGGCATTTTTTCTGTTGAAAAAAAAATAGAAATAAAAAAGAGGAATTGAAATCTAAGAAAAAAGGGCTTATGGCTTTTTCCAGAAATTTTAATGTTTTATGATTACCTTCTTTCTTCCCTCTTAATTTCACAGAAATATTAGCTTTATAAGTGGAAAACTATTGTTTGAAATTTTCTACAGTTTTCACTAACCAATTTAAATGTCTCCCTGTTTCTTCTATTTTTTAATACCTAGCTTCAGATTAGCCCTTTAGTCCCTGATTCAGTACCAATTCTCAGGTCTTTCATGTAAATTAATTCCCAAGTCAAGAGCAGGAAGAGTTGTAGAGCCATGGGAACAGTGCAGAGCAGCTTGACCACTCCAGCCTCAGACAGGTCACTGGGGCCTTTGGAATGTGGCTGCTACATCTCTCAGACCCTCACCTCTCTATCTTGCTGCCAGTGCGGGAAAATTTCTTCATCTGCTCAACACCCCTGAAAATGGAGCTCCCCCAAAGGAGATATGTTAACCTGAGAATAGGGCAGAACAAAATTGTCAGAAACAGCAGAGAGCGGACTTAACAAACCCAGGATACAAAAGTCAAGTTTCCTGGATTTTTACATGGTGTCTCCCAAAGACAATGCCTCTTAGGTCATCAGTGTTTTTTTCTTATTAAATAAGAGGAAATCGGAGAAGTCAAGATGGCTGATCAGTGAGCAACAAAATACAAAGCCTCCTGGGAGAAAAAACTCATTTGCCAGAATAAAACACCCTAGAGAGACCCAGACAAAGGAAGATGGATCCTCTTGACACAGGAAGAAATTAAAATGTAAAAAAGCTTGTCAAATATGTCGGGACTACAACTGAAACAGCTAAAAATTATGGGACACAGTGTTTTCATTCATGGTGACCTGCCAAGTTTTCAACAGCCTGAATCTGCGCCAGCCGGCAGAGCCGCCCAAACTCATTCCTGCCCCCACTCACAAGAAGCACAGCAGTGCTGAAGTCAGGGATTGGTGAGACCAATGGAAAGCAGAGCCAGCAAAGGGACCTTCATTAATCCACAGTCAGTGCTGGGAATGAGACACACCCCCCCCCCACAGCAAGGGCGTGACCAAATGGGTGACATGTTGAAATCTGGCAGGAGGAGCCTGAACTGAGAGCGACAGTGACTTCAGTTGGTTCCTCCCACCTCAGAGCAGATTCATGGGATTTTCTTGGACTGGGCCGCGCCCCTGGCTGGGAACAAATGAGCCGTCCCAAATCAATTCCCTGCACCTAGCAAGCACTAACTGGTTGAAGGCCCCTGAAGTTTAGCTGGCCCAGTGGGGAGGGGCAGGCATAGACAGCCGCTGCTTATACCTCAGTGACAAGAGCAGGCAGGAGAGGGTGGAGGTCCCTGGCCAGCATGCTTCAGAGGAAACGTGGCCAACAGGGAAGGGGGCTGGGACCTGCATTGTAACCTGTGTGGAGGAAGCCAGGACCATGACAGAAGAGAGAGGCAAGAGGAGGCCCCCAGTCCAGAACCCTGAGAGCACTGATCCAAGAGAGGGAAAAACAAGGGAGACTGAGGGTGGCAAACATGCAACATCAGACATGGCTTCAATAGACATTAAGAGATATCTTCAGGACCTTGTAGACAAGCTCAAAACTGAAAGATTAAATCAGGTAAAGCAGGATATGAGTACAGTAATAAAAGAAATGCTCTCAGGAAGCATCTCTCAGGAAGATACAGACAGAAGAAGGGAGGAACACAAAAAAAGGAGAAAAACATTTGATAAAGAATATAAAGAAAATATAGAATACATGAAGCAGATTCAAAGAGACTACCAGGAAATTAAAAACTCCATTGAAACCTGGCAAAACTCCTTAAAAGAAACTAAGGATAAACTATCAAAACTTGAAGACAAGTTGGCAATGTGTGAACATGAAAGGAAAGAGCTCTTAAAAATAACAAGGAAACAGGCAGTAACAATACAAAGGCTAGAAGATGACAAGAGAATCTACAGTTTAAGAATAAGAAACGTGAACAAAGAAGCAGGAATACATACAGGCAAATTACAAAGGCTATTCACGGAAATAATTAAGGAAAACTTCCCAAGCATGGGAAAAGAAAATGACATTTGGTTGTGTGAGGCATACAGAACTCCAGCCACCTACAACCAAAACAGATCTACACCCAGACATATAATAATCAAGATATCAGAAATTCAATATAAAAACAGAATATTAAAAGCCATCAAAGAAAATAAACAGATTACCTATAAAGGTAAGCCTATCAGAATTAAGGCTGACTTCTTGACACAGACCATCAGATCAAGAAGAGCTTGGAGTGAAATATTCCAAGCCCTGAAAGAAAAATAACCTCCAGCCCAGATTGATGTACCCTGCAAAACTGTCACTAGAAATTAATGGAGAAACAAGATGCTTCCATGACAAAGAGGAACTGGGCGAGTTTATGACCACCAATCCAACCCTACAGAGAATACTGAAGGACATTCTAGAGAGAGAAAAAAAAATACCAGGATTTTAGGGACAGTGGTAGAAAGGCCTCAATGAGTGGGGCAGGCAGTAGAATGAAGGAGAAAAGTAGACAAACAGGCAGAAAAATAGCATAGCAGAAATGAGGCAAAGAAGGATAACTAGAATCTCTAACATAGATGGCCTTGATACACTATATTGTTAATAGTGAACCAGGATTTAAAACCCACATTACTCACACTACTCTGCTTAGATGTATTATATTATGTTCCAGTCATTCTACCTGTACTAGATTTGAGGGCACAGATAGTAATCCCAAAAATAACAGGATATAGTATGGTAATCATCCTTAATTTCCTATTAAGTTAATCTAAAGCTCTGTAAAACCTACACTGTTTTACCATGACTGATCATAATCGAATCTGGTTTGTTAGATTGCTGTTTTGTATTGATAGATTTTATTCAAAGCTGTTGTGATTGATAGTATCAAGTCTGAGAGTATAGGCAAATGCACTTAACATGACAAGAGTCACTAGAATATCCACTCTGGTTTGATTATTACCTGCCTTTGAAGTTTTATACTGTCTACAATGTTTTATTTTTACCAATATTGTTATGTACTGCTATATTCAATTATACTGCTATATTCATTTATGCTTGATGATATAGACAATTCTATTGAAGACAAGAAACAACACAGCAATCATTGTAGATCACCTTGTACTGCGGTTTCATATGATTTTTTGGTTTCATGTTTTTATAGGAATCTGTTTTGTTTTGTCTTGCTAAGTTTTGTTTTTCCCTCTAATACAGAAAGGATAGATCTACATGTAGAGACTCAGGCATGCATAGCTGTTTACAGTCTCACTGTTTGAATATCTACTTTGTATGCTTTAATTTTGTAACTTGAACAATTATTTGTAAGAGGACAATATGTAATTTATCAACTAGTGATTTCTTATTGTTTATCTTTTTTTGAAATTCTGTATTATCTCTATCCTTTACATGCTTTTATTTCTCTTTAAATAAAAAAAAATTTTTTTAAAAAAAAGAGGAAATCAGGAAAGCACAGCTAATCCTTCCTTGTACTAAGAGATGGGGGAGAAAGAGAGAGAGAGAGGTAGGTCCTAGTCCATAGAAGCTGAGTATGTTACCTTACACAGCAGAAGGAATTTGCAGTTGTTGAGCTAACGGTCCTGAGTTAGGGAGGGGCTCTTGCATCATCCAGGTGGGCCCATTGTAATAATAGGGTCATTAACTGAAGGAGGAAAGAGAGAGATTTTAACACTGTTGACATTGACTATGTGGCCACTTCTAGGTGTTCCAAATAGCAAGAAAGTGGATTCTGCCTCAGTCCTTCCAAGGAACCAAGCCATGCCAACCTTGACTCTAGTGCCCTTAGACTTACTTTGGATTTCTGATCTCCAGTGTTGTAAGAGAACAAGTGTTGCCTTGAATTCCTGACATTTGTAGAAATGTGTCACAACAACTATAGAAAGCAATTATCTTATGAAAGCCACATGCCAAGTGGCCAAGCTGTAGTGTGTGTGGATTTACCTGCAGCCCAAAGCTCTGTTTCGTGGAAGGAAGAATGGAAAAGACAGAAAAGGTCTTCACAGTCTGGCCCGTCTCTATATTAGTTATCTGTTGCTGAATGCCAATTTAGCCCAAAACATAGCAGCTTCAAAAGGCACACACTTGTCATCCACAGTTCCTGCAGACCGAGAACCCAGGGTCTGCTCCACAGGTACAATGGCTCAGGCTCCCACCAGACTGCAGTGCAGGTGTCAGCTGGCCACAGTTGTCTTGACAGTCAGCGGGGAAGAGTCCGCTTCCGTACTTACTTGGTAGTTAGGACTCAGCTCCCCCTGGGCTCTTAGACTGAGGGTGTCAGCTCCTCACTGCCTGTTGTGACAGAGGCTGCTCCCAGAATTTTTGTCACTCGAGCTTCTTCATACAGCCACCTACTTCATCCACAAGCAAGAGTGGGGACCTGTGAGCAACACAGAAGTCACAATCCTTTAAGAGCTAACTGGAAGGGACACCCATCATCTTGATTGTATTCTGTTTATTAAATCAGCAGGGCTACCAACACCCAAGGAGAGGGACTACACCAGGGCACAAATAACCCACAAACAAGAATCACTGGGACCATCTGGGAGTCAGTCTACCACCCTTTAGCTCTAGGGAAGCCAACCAGACTGTACTTCCCAGTTCCTGCAGGGTGGCCATCCTTCTGAGATCAGCCAACAGAATATGAACAGCATGGTATGTGATGTGTCCAGAGTTGCTTCCCCTCTACCAGCAGGATGCAGAGGTGACCTTGGAAGGCATATGTCAAAATGGCTAGTCTAGGAGGCAGAAGAAACTCAAGAGGATGAATCACAACTGAACAGGAGGAGCAGACATCTACCTTAGGAGCATCATTTTGGACTTTAGATTTGCAAAAAGAAAAATAACTTTCTATCCTGTTTAACACATTATAGATTTAAGGATTATTGCTGCTACCTTAGTATTACCTAACTCATATCCCCAGAAGACTAAGGAGTACAAAGGGTCACAAGAGCCGAGGGAGTGTTACTGTTTAGGACCAGACAGAACCCTAATGACCTACGTGGGCAAGGGCTACCCCACAGGTGGCCATCATCTCACCATAACGTCCACACCAGTCACCCACAGGCTTGATTCAAGTAGGGTAAACTTTACTCTCTCCCTCAAAACAAATCATCAAATTCTCCATGGGAATGTACCTTTATGGAAAATGACAATGCCTGGGCTTTTATGTAGAACCACGAGAAAGAAAATACCCAAAATGCAGAGAAAAGTAGGCTTCTAAAGACAGAAGGAAAAAACTAAGATCCACTGCAAAAAGACCCAGGAAGTCACAGAAAGTATAGAGACAGCTCCAAAGAAGCTGCCAGCCATTAAAGTGAGGTTTTAATCAAGTTTGACCAAGTCTTCCAGGAAGACATGGTCCTGAAGGGCCTCGTGTGGCAGAGCCCCAACCAAGCAAGGGGAGCAGAGGTGAGCACCCAGGTGAATTCTAGGGAAAAGCTCATGCACAGCAGCCTGCAGCTTAAAACTGAGCAGCACGGCCACGGGAAGTGGCCTGAGTTGCTGCAGTTCCTTAGCTGCCACGACCAGAATGTCAGGGAATGTGATCTCATGACTGACAGCCACAGGACAAGGGGAGGGATCTCGAGGACGGGGCACATTCTTCCATCTGCCTGCCCCTCTGCCTGACCCTCGTCCATCGATTCCTGAATTCATTTCAACAGTTTCCAACACCGTAGCATTTGTCAGCTTTTGTAATTCCCAGGGATGCCTCAATCCACGATCTTTCCCACATTGTCGCCTTATGACTCTAGTCGATCCTCACAATGAAACAGACTGTGAAAACAAAGTCATCGACGCCCTGGAAACCTTCAGGTCCAACCCATGGCTTAAGGTGGCTCCAAGAGGAAAGCTTCCGGTGTTTCTGCAAGCACTGATGCACTGAGGTGACTGTGCAGCATCTGCCATCTGCCGGGAAGGACTGGAGGGGCGTGGCTAATCCTGGAAGTGTTCATTACTCAACTAACCCTTGTGTCAAGCGTGCTTATTACAAAAGAGAGCTCCCCAAAGTCAGAGAGAGTTGCTCATCTCCGCGGAAAGCAGCTCGCTCAAAACTGACCTCATCCTGACTTCAGAATGAGCTGCTGCAAAGGCCTAGAAGGAGCTATACACTGGTTTTGACATATATGCTACCTAATCTTTCTGTGTATTCTTTCCTTTAGCCAAAAACAATAGATCAGATCAGATCAGATAGATGCAGAGATGGACAGGCTGACCAAAGCGTTCTCCCATGCTTTCACAGGAAGGCGTGTGGACGGCTACAGGTGATGACCAAGAAAAGGGCCTCACCACTGCTGTTAAAAAGACAGTCTTTAAAAAATTAGGTAAGACCATCAAAGCCACTTTTACACTAGCATCACCCAGCCTGCCAGTATGACCTGTAGCTCTCCTACTAATCCTTGCCAAAAATAAAATACCATCTCCACTGCTAACAAGCGTCTTTGCTTCTCAGCTACACCTGCAATCCATTAAAGTTCAACTGAAAATAAGGCATTCTATTTCTCTTCAGACTTTGCCTGATGTAACTCTGCTACTCAGTCATGGCTATTTAAGCCATAATTTATGTCCTATTTTTTTTACCTTAATGTCAGATTCCAATTTTATAAGCCTCTTGGTGTGAATGTCCTTCATTTTAAGATGCCCCCATGTCTTAGTAACTTTTCTCATTGCTGAGACAAAATACCTGAAACCCAAAATTAAGGGGGAAAAGGTTTATTTGGCTCACAGTCCATAATCAGCTGGCTCCAAGGCAGGGTGGCTTTGCAGAGGGGCAAAAGTTCATGGCAGTGGAAGACAGGAAAAGCAACAAGAGAGAGGGAGAGGGAGAGGGAGAAGGCGAGGGAGGGAGGGAGGGAGGCATGGATAGAGAGAGAGGCCTCTTTCTGTCCCCTTATATCCAGCCTACTGGGATTAGGGAAGTACCAATCCACTCATGGACTGGTCCAGCAATCAGCCACCCTTCATCCCAGCACCCTGCATCCCAGCATTGCACTATGAGTCAATCACATACTCTAGATTCAGCCACTACTGAAAAAAATCCTATGACAACATGAGGCTTTGGTGGGAAGGGGGGCATCTAGACACAAACCATAACATGTCAAGTCTAGGAAAAGATGACTCTTAGAGTGAACGATGAAGTTCCAAAGAAAGCCATGGCCACTGGGGCCCATCCTTCACCCTCACAGTTAGCTGTGGATTCTTCAGCGTGCTGCTTCAGTTTGGTCTTAGGAATTTGAGGCATCTTTTCTCCCTTCCCGTATTGAATGTGTCTCTTTAAAGAGCCATGGGTGCCAGAGACCAGCCCTCTGTGCTGTGCTCCTGACCCTAGCTGCAAGCTTCTTCCCTACTTGGGCCCTTCACGCAGTAGCAGTTACACCCAGGACTCACAGAGCATTTGCTGCACACCAGGTTTTAAGATGAGCGCCTTGACATCACCTCATCTAACTCTCCTCATGACTCTGAAAGCAGGTACTGTTTTTATTACACTACCTTACAGATGAGGAACCTGAGTGCACAGAGGTTAGGTAAATTTTCCAAGGTTTTAAAACCGGTGAGTGGTGGAGTGAGGTTCAAGCCAGCCCCTAGGAGCCTTGCACTGGCCACCACACCAAGGGCCTTAGAGACCCACGGCCAGAGGAGCTTCCCCACACACCCTCTTCTCCCCTGCCAGCCCTCCCAGCACTGTGTCCAGGGGTGGAGACTAGCATTTCACCCGCCCAGAGCCTGGCACTTTCACCTCCCACTCCCCACCCCTTCGGACTTCAGGATTGTCACCCGAGTTTCACCCATCTGGCCTGGAGCACTTCCTGTGGCTTTTAGGTTTCTATTGGGTTAAAATGTTCTGTCACTAATTAAAAGTGTTTCCTCTGGGAAAGCTAGACATGAAAGCTTTGTAATTACACAGTCTTTATGCTAAGTAGCCTGACAAGTTCATGTGTAATATCCACTGGGGAGTCCTGCCCCCACCCCACCTGAGGGCAGCGTGTCTGCAGTGAGAAACGGACCTGTTGTACTGAACTCTCAAAGAGTGCGGAGCACAGCAAGACCAAGTGGTAAGAGTAGATCCTACTGGTTATGTACCTGAGTTAGGCCAGCAAAGCATAAATCTGAAGCACTGGGGACAGGGACACTGGTTGCATTTTCTCGTTTCCTTTTATCTTTGAAGAGTGAAGGCAGTGAAGAGCTCTGGGATCCGGGGGCCCAGCTGGGCCTCTCACTCAGCTGGGAACTAACAAGAAGCCCATCCTCCCACGCCACCACACATTCAGATTGCAGGGACACGGGAACCACCAGTCTGTTGCCGATCATAAAATGATGGAAAAGAAACCCAGCTGCATCCAGTGTTCTGGTTTGACTTTTGTTTCTGTTAATCTGAAACCCAGGCAGCCTTGTGATCTAGCCTAGCTCTGTAGCCTAAACATGGGCGGGCATACACACACAAATATTCCTGTGTTTTCTCTCTAACCGAAAAGAGTAACATGAAATAACATCAACTGTTTTGTATGATGTTAGCCCTATATTTATACCAACCTTATCATCCCTAGTTGAATTTTTCTCTTTTATTAGAACAGGTATTACAGACCAGCGCACTCAGTCCTCCAAACCCTCCCATGCCTTAGGCTAGAAAGATAAAGGTTTCCGTCCCCAAACTCATTTGAGATTTGAGTTTTCTATTAGTCCAGGTTTTCTCCAAGTAAACACATTGCTGAGAGACTTGAAAATCAGGAAATGCCATCAAGAAATTGAGTCCCACAGCAGCACTGACACTGCAAATAGCACAGACAGTTGGTCTTCCTACAGGCACCGATGCTGAGTCCTAGGGTCCAGTGCCCAGCTGGCTCGGACATTTATTTACTGCATCGTCACGCCCCACACAAATTGTACAGTTATTTCTTGAGGATGTCGGCTTTATCAAACCAGATCTTTAAGGCTCGGCGCATTCTGGTACCAGTGTGTCCTGAAGTTGTCTCTTCAAAGAATTTAAAGAGTTGAATTTCTTTCACTGATCTGAAAATCGGCTCAGAGTTCATCCTATTGAAATACAGATCTGAGAAAGAGACAAAGATAGTGGTCACTTACGCATCTTTTTTGTTCACTCAAAAATATTTAGTGGGTAAGCCTTCTGGGCACAAGAGATGCAATTTGAACTCTTGAAGAGCTCACAAGTTAATAAAGAAACTTAACGGGAAAACAGATCTTGGGTGGCCACAGGATAGTTCATTGAGCTCCCAACCAGTCTAATCTTAGGGTGCAAACTCAGGTTCTGCTGGGGAGGGGCTCCCAAGGCTAGGCAGCGTTAACTGACCAAAGCGAAGGAGGGTAGAAAAGCAGTTCTAGACAAGGGAACAAGGTGCGCAAAGGTCCTGAGGGAAGACGGTTGAAAGAATGACTCGCTTGATCTTCAGACGGTCCTGAGAATGAGGTGCGAGTTGTACTAAATCAAAACCAAACAATTAAGCAGGGTCCAAGTTCCAGAATCTGCCTGATACACTGTTTTCACCTGACTGATCCTCAGAGGATGTCCTGGCAGAGTACATTTTAGTACAATGGAAGAGCGAATAGGAAAGCAAGTGTTAGGATGTGGACACCTAAAAGCAGGCTGGACAACAGTGTTCCGGGAGAAATGGAAACGGAGCAGCGAGGAGCCAGCTTGACAGTCATGCAAGTTCACACATCATGGGCCCCACACTTTTGGGAGACAATAAGGTTCAGCGTGTGTGCACGAGAAAAGAAGAAAAAGATAATTATACTACTAATCTCTGTCAGTTCAAGAATGTGCTTTCATTGTTTGATCAGTTTTTCTTGCCTATGTCTTGTAATCTGAGCAACTATTTTGAAGATACCAATGTGCAATACATTAACTATTGTTAATCTCTTATTATGTTGTTTTGAAATTCTGTATCATTGTTTTTTGTTCTTCATTTTAAAATTAAAAAAATAAAAGGAGCCCAATGCCCCTTGTGGCTCATAGAGCCCCACATGATGCTGCCTGTGGAGAGTGAGGACTTAGCAAATATTCCCTCCACACAATTTTCCCACTGCAAGACAGAAGACAGTGCCCCGGGCAGCCTAAGGCATTTTCCCCCGGGCCTCCAGGTTCTAGCTTAGGTGCTTGCAGAGCCCCACCAGGGCCTGCTGGCGGCGGCACATGCGTTCTGAGTGGCCCGTCCAGGGAAGGGAGCCCCCATCCAGAGCTCTGAGAAAGGAAAACCCTGCACAGGGTGCTGAGAGGGACAGTTTATAGCTCATGGACTCTCCATGTGCTATTGAGGTAAACGCCCCACTATGGCTCAGGCAAAGACCTAATCTACGGCACGGTTTGAAAGTGATGTAAAATTAAAAAGCCCTCTTCCAAATATCTCATTCCAGAAAGCCAAAGCCAAGTCAAATATGCAATTACTTCCCAGATGAATGCCTCTCCTGGCATGAGTCCTGCTCCAGCTGTAGGCTATGGCTCCTTGTCTCAGCGTATTAATTGACATCTAAAATCCAAACTTTATTGTTTCTTGGATGGGGAAACACCTCTAAAATTTAAAAGAAAAAACTAAAAATCTCTTCACATACAGAATGTGAGCACAACTTTGGATCTGAGAAATTCCAAAATCAAAAGACTCTTTCTTTTAACCCTTAGCGGTTTCAGGCGTCAGCCTCCTGGTTCAGCTATCTTTCAGGGAAGCAGCCTTGGGCTTCGATTCCAGGCTGCCCCCGACCAATTGTGACTTCTCAGAAACTCCCTCCTTCTCCCTGTCCTTGGTGTGCTCCTCTCTTTTGGAATTGCTAACAATCTCTCTCGGAGTAGCTGTGAGGATCAAGTGAAGAAAGCAGGGGTTGTGTAAAGCACAGACCCAGCCCACACCGAGACACCATGCACAGAGGCCATAGCTCAGCTGGTTGGTTATTTCTCAGCGGAGTCCAAGCCCATTGACAAAGGGGCTACAGGAAGAACTGGAGGTCATGGCTCTCACTGAACACCGATTCCCTGTGACCCACCAGCCTTTGAAGGTTTCCCCCAGGCAACATTGAAGAAAAGGAAAATTCAAGAGCAAATCCATCAATAGACAGCTGCCACTGCTTAACACACATCCATGAAGCCATTCACTGTTTTAATGAATCCTAATCTCACTTTCAAGATCACAAAGATTAACATAAGTGTAAGACAACGGATCGACGTCTAATTGTGTGATCACCACCTGAGCTGCTTCTCCATCTCTCCAATGGAAAGCCATCCCAGCAAGGTGTCCAAGGGAAACCCAACAGCTACGGAGGAATTCTTATGCCCACTGTCATTTTTCCTAAGTCCATTTAACCCTCAGTAGGTATCCCGATGTAAATCTTCCTAGTCGCCACCAACGCCCATCTCCACTTTCCCCCACAATAATTGTAAAGGAATGGCAAAAGCTTCCAGAGCAAAATCGCATACAGATCAGGAGCTGAGCTTGTGGTATTTCAGTCTGTGAAATCCTTGGTGTGGATGTGACAGCTCTGAGGATCACTCCTCCTGTCCAGTAACCCTGCTGTGGTGCCTGGCATGTGATGGACACTCTGTTAATGTTTTTGAAACTAAGCTGAACTGGTAAATGGTTTGCAACTGAGCACTACTGCAATTCACACGTGTGTGTGTGTGTGTGTGTACATGCCTAGTATATCATTTAAAAGGAATGCAGTACCAATCATGCTACACTGTGCATGAGCCTGAAAAGCGTTATGCTAAAGAAATGATCCAGGCACAGAAAGTCATGTACTGTATGACTCTAGCCTTACAAAATGCCCAGAACAGGCAAATCTATAAAACACAGATCGGTGGTTGCCAAGGACTAGGGCAGATAGCGGTAGAGAGTAGCGGGGCAGCGGTAGGAGTCTCCTTTGGGGAGAAGAATGTTTGCAACCTGACAGAATCAGTGGACACACAATGGTGTTCTGAAAGCCATGAAAGCACATACTTAGATGCCTGACTGCCTGCTGCACGGATCCCATCGCAGGTGAAATCGCAGCCTCCTGCCTGCGTTCTAGGACCTGCTGCAGGTGCCCCGGTTGTCCCAGCCTCTCTCACCACTCACGAAGCAGCTCCTGTGCGGTCGGGCACCCGCGGCCTCTGACCCTGAACCCTTCACCAATGGAGAACAGCTCTCCTTCTCCTTTATGCCTAAATTTATACAAATGGGGGCTCATTTAAGAAACAATGCAAAATTATTATACAAAATCAAATGCAAAAGTAGATTTTTTTTTCTTTTGTACCGAGGATTGAACTCACTACCTCATGTTTTCAAGCAGGCACTTACACCACTGAGCTAAACCCCCAGCCCAGTATTTATTTCTATTGACATGTTATAACAATTCCTTTAAGGTTCACAATTCAGTGTTCAAAATGTTATGAAAATTTGGGGATTGTGAAATTTAAGGACAGTGCTATCAAGTGTGTTTCATATATGGACTGTAAGAGTTCAGATGCTTTTTTCTTATGTAATGTCTAAATTGCAGTAATCTCACAAGCATTTTGTTGTTGTCTTTTTGAGACAGGGTCTCCCTATGCAAGTCAGGCTGGCCTTGAGTTCACTTTGTAGCCCAGGCTGATCTCAAACTCACAACCATCCTCCTGCCTCAGCCTCCTGAGTGCTGGGATTACAAGTGTGAGCCACCATGCCAGACAACCTAGGACAAGTTTAGTTCCCAGACTGAGTCTATCTTAAGACATATAAGGCATGATGGGAAAGTAGGGTGCCGACCATGCACCAGACCGTGCTTACCACCAGATCTGCCAACACAACAGAGCCTCCCTCCGTGAACTCGCCGACTACTAAAGAGGACAAGTACTGAAACAATCTCAGCGCACCCTGCCTTTCAGGGAGGATTTCTTTCATCCATTTTCTGGTTCAGTGATGATGGAGGGCAGACCTAACATCTGAGACATCCTGGGAGGAGGAGAAGGAGTTTGCTAGGTGAGGAAGGTCAGAGAAAGTACAAGGATCACTGTCTTCAGGAAGCCGAAGCGAGGCTTCTAGACCAGAGCTGCTGGAAAAGACTGATGAGAGGTCGTTTCAGTGATCTATTGCTGCATAACAAATTACCTATAAGACTTAGAAGTTTGAAACAACAATTATTTTACTACAGCTGATGATTTTATGGGTCAGGCATTTTTGAGCAGGACATACCTGGAAAGTTCTCAAGTCTCAGCATCTTACACCCCAAATGGCGTCAACTGGTGCCCCTCACTGACGGTCACCAGGTGGACAGTCCACTCTGTGCACTAACAGTGGCTTCATCCGCATGACTCACATCTTGGCATGGTTGGATTTAAAAGCCTGGGCACAAATGGAAAGGAAATATCAACAGAACCCCTGTCTTCTCGGGGTACTGGAATTCTTACGTGGTCTCAGAGCTCTCTAAACAGTAAAATGCTAGGACAGGAAATGGAAGCTCATTAAGGACTGTTCCAGAAACAGGCAAAGTGTCACTCCCACCATATTATATTGGTAATGAGCAATCACAAAGCCCATCAAGAAACAAAGGAAATGCATCAGGTCTTCATCTCCTCCTCATGGGGGAGTGAAAAAGAACTGTTGTGCCTTTTATTTGCCATGCAGAATTTTAGAGAAGAAACTCAGAACCAATTGAGGAGAGCCTTGTGAACTACCCTGAGGAGCTTGTGTTTTATCCTGTTTTCAGTAAGAAACAAAATCGGACTTTCCTCAAGCAAGATTTCCTTAAGAAGTACAGGTATTACAATTTCTTTGGGGATAACCACTGCCAGTGCGTGATGGAAGGTGAAAGAAAGCAGAATGTGTTGCCCAAAAGTCCAGTGAAGAAGCTGCTGGAGCACCCAGCCAAGCAGCACTTTGATTTCCAGGCAGTGCAGGTTGTGCTGACCAGGAGGGAAGCTGTCGGGAAAGCTTCCAGCTGTGAGGGGCACAGTCCATGGACAAGATCTGGCCATCGTGTAGAATAAAAAGAGAAGAGAGAAATGCAGAAGGTGTAAATACCAGTAAGTTTCCAGCATGGACAATGACGTGCATGAGGTCCCATTAGCCATGATTGGCCTCCACTGGTAGTTTATTATTTCAAAGGCTTTCTGCATGCAGTATGTTTATTTCTCCTCTTGTGACCCTCTGCTCTTACAAGTGCCTCTGTCTCATGAATCCCTGCCACCTCTGCTCATTCCCCATCCCCTTCCCGACACACAGATCTATAACCCGGGGGAAATTCCCTCTCAGCACAGATGCTTATTCATGCATAGCAGCTCCAAACTGGAGCTTTTCATCTCTGTTCACAGAGAAGTTCAAGGCCAGCTAAATAGGAATCAGCCAGAGGAGGTTATTAAAAATTCCTCTTTCTGGTGGCAAATCCTGTGGGTTCTGAGTCAGTGTGACGGAGCGGCTGCCAAGCTCGGGAACTGCTGGGATAAATGACTGGCAGGGATGATAGGTAATAGAAACCTGTGGAAGGTGCTAATGGAACCTGAGCCCTTCCCTGATTGAGGGCTGCTGAGATCTCTGGTTACACAAAGCACCTGAAAGCGAAGGGCCCCGGTTTGATGGGAACAGGATGCCGTTCCGCTGCTTCCTTTCTAGTCTTTACTAACTGTGATCTTTTATCAGAGGCACATATGTTTTCAATACCTTCACATGTGGCTGCAGTTAGACCAGGAAACAAATTCCCTGCTAGTTGAAAGGATTGGTCTCTCTTTTGCACCCACTGAGCGTGTTTCTAGCCTCGCTGGGGAGACCCTAGGGAAACAATTAATCAGCCCGCCTGCCTGCAGCACTTCGGCACTTGAGTCATAAGAAGTGCACTGATCCCAACAGATGGCAAAGCAGCAGCCTGGAAAGCCTGTCCCTCCCCCAACCCTTCCCCCACCCATCCTCTGCTTCTTTCTGCCCTGCTGTGCAATTCCTGTCTCGGTTCAAGGTCTGTTCAAGCAAGTACAATAGGCAGTTTCCTAGAGTCATCCACGGCCTGGGGTTAGGCACCTCCCAAGTGCCCAGGCCCTACTCACCACCAAGGTAGTTATTGGAGTATGAACAACTGGATTCAGTAAAGCACACTTCTGGGTGCTTTGACGTGTGTCAAGGAAGCTTAACCTTGGCACTGTTTCTGCTGCTGGCTCTTCCCCTCCGGTTCTCTCTCTGTGATCTGCGCCTCAGCACCGCACTCTGAGCAGTTTACCCTGCCATACCCTTCCACCAAGATGTTCTGCCCCGGAGCCAGTGGACCAGGAACTGCCACCTCTGAAACCAAGATCAACCCTCTCCTCCCTAGAGTTGTGGGCATCAGGAAGGTGGTTCAAGCAATTTTTTTTTTTTTGAGCAATGACTCCATCAGTTAAATAACTATACAATTTGGGAAAGTTACTTTGCTTCTCTAAACCTCCATTTTCTCTTTAAATGGAAATAACATTTTTTCTTTAAATGGAAATAACAATAACCTCCTCAGTTCTCTGCCATGGATTACCTAAATTAGTACCAGCTAAGGTATTCATGAATGCTAGACCTCAGAAGCTGTGTGCAGATAATCAATATTTGTTTTAAGCAAAGAAAAAAGCATCCCCTGAATAGGCCATCAACAGCTGAATGAATTAAAATAAAATAGCTGAAAAATGAACTGTGATATAATGGATATATCTCCATAAAAAAGGAATGATGTCCAATACATTTCAACATAGATGAACCTTGAGAACACACTGAGCAAAAGAAGCCAAACACAAAGCGTCACGTAGTGTATTATTTTATCTGTACAAAATTCTCAGAATGTAGATAAGTGGTTGCCAGGGGCTGGAAGGAGAGAGAAATGGGACTAATGGTATTATAAAAAGCATTGGGTCTCATTGGGGGTGATGAAAATGCCTTAGAACTAGATAGAAGTGGTTGTTGAACCATGTCAAGAATGCCCTAAATACCACTGAATCCTTAAAATGGCTAATTTTATATTATGTGACTTTCACTTCCATTTCTTAAAATGCAGTGGGTAAGTTAAATAACTGAAAATGCATACATGAAGAAGCTACTGTAAAGGCAGAACAAGGAGAAAGAGTTGAGAAAGGTAAGCCAAGGGTTAAAAGACATGGGGGTACAACACAGTCGTCCCCCAAGTACCCAGCCAGACTTCCAGCAGGAGAAAATGAGGACAGTAAAAATCCTAAAGAAATTTTGATTAAAAACCCTTATTCTTTTCATCCTAGCCACAACTGCCTTTATGTGTTATATTTGAGGGTGTATTTGCCATTTTGACCTCAGCATTTTCACATATTATCTGCACAATTCACGTTATCATCTGGATCTCTTAATTATCATTTTGCTGGCCATTTAACATTCCATTCCATAGTTGTGCAATATTTAATGAGCTACTCTATTACAGCAACATCTTGGTTCATGAATGCTTCTGTTTGCAAACAAAAGCATTCAGCAGAATTTTGCTCTCACTCACTAACTCTGCACTGGACAAACATGACCATCTTCCTTACACAAACATTAATGCAGCCATTTTCCCCAAGAGGGTAAAACAAATTAAGTTTGTAAACTGAGGTACCACTATATTTAGACCAAAGATCAGCGAACTACAATTTCTAAACCAAATCTGGCCTATTGCCTGTTTTTATATAGCTTTCAAGCTAAAAACAGTTTTAACATTTTTAGTGGTTAGGGGGAAAAAATCAAAAGAAGAATATTTCATAGCATGTAAAATTATATGATATTTAAGTTTCTATACATTAAGTTTTATTCTAATTTAATCTGGCAGCACAGAAAACAATACACCAAAACTCCAGCACTTTTTCGTACGCTGAGCATCTCAGCTAAAGTAAGTTAAAAGGTTTTAGGGGGAGCCAGTCCCCTAACCTTGCCTGTTTCTCTCCTCCACTCTACAAACTCAGTCTTTCTGCAAAGTTTCTTTACCTACCTATGTCTGGACCCACCAAAAAAATTATCTCTGATCCCTTCCTTGAGTTTTCATTAATTAAACTCAAATACTGGAAAAAATGCAGGAAAAAAATTATTGTATTCTGTCAGCACACCTGGACAAACTTTTGTCACACATCGTGGTCCTTTGTTTCCAGGGAACAATTTGTCATCCACTGTGTGTTACACGGGCCTTGCTGACTTTGCTTCAAGCTGCCATGTGTCCTCCAAGCTCATTAAGTTGCCCTAAAAATCATCTCCTGCTCTCATGCCATTCTCTAATCTTCATTGGATAAAAAGGCGTAGAAGTTTCTGGGTCACACTGGGCTGGCAGGTACTCAAACTGCTGCGAATTTCCCACTACTAAATTTGTATCCTTTCTCTCCCATGTAAACTGTCTAGTTTCGGTTCTTTCCAATGAAACTCAGGGGAAACTCCTTTCCTTTCACCCTTCTAATAGTCATGCACATTCATTTACATACTATCTAAGGTATCTTGCACAACACAAAGCTAAATATCAGGCAGAGGCTACACAGCTCACAAAGCCTAAAATATTTATCATCTAGGCCTTTACAGGAAACACCGAGCAGCGTCTGTTCTATACGGTTCCAATTTTTCACCCTTAGAAATCATGCACCGGTGATACCTTAATGTGTAACTTTCTCCTCCTGCTGGGTTGTTTGCTTGGGATGAACCCCCAGACACCGGACTGCATCAGAGGTTTTGTGTGTTTGGCCCTTTATGCTGGCTGCCAGATTGCTTTCATGAGGACTACACCAACTTCCAGGGCCCGGGGGGGTGTGGTGAGGGTGCCCACTCCCGTGCGCTGTCCTCTGAGGTGTAGTGCCTCAGCCTCGGAATGTTCCCAAGCCCTAACACTCTCGTTCCTGGAGTCATGCATCCTGGCCAGATGCGTGACTCTGTGTTTCATCACAAGCCAGGCTAAGAGGCAGACAGGCCCTGCAGATGCTTGCTTTGTGCAATAACGTGCCACAGCGTGAATGTTCAGGACTCAGAAGCATCTTGTTAATTTCACAAGACAACACTATTCCTTTGGTTTACTGTTTTCTCTGATAAAGCCAATTCACGAGCAGACTCGGTCTCAGTTTCTAGGTGTATAGATTAATAGTCTCTCCACTGGAAAGATGAGCATAATTTAGAGAAAGGCAAATATTCATCAGCCTTTCGCCTTTTCACTCCACTGCTCCCAGCCATGGACTAAGTTGTGCCTCTCCCTTCCAGAGTGAAGCCCCAGCAAGATGGCATCAGGCGATGAGGGCCGCGAGTTTCCACTACATCACAAGAGCAGAGGCCCTGATGGGATGAGCCTTCTAAGAAGAGACCCAGAGGGCTGTTTCGCTCCCTGCCCCATCTGCAACCAGGACCCAAAGCAGCTGGCACCTTGAGCTTGGACTTCCCAGCTTCCGGAACTGTGATGAGTAAATGCTTTGTACCAGCCCACTTGGGAATTTGTTACAGCACCCCAAACTGCTAAGAGGTTCCCCAACACTCTCGTGTTTGACATGAAAAAGTCAGCACCCAATGTAATACTGTAGACAGTATTAGTATTAGTCATCTTCCCGTTGCTGGGACAAAGCACTGGGCACACACGTCTGAAAGCAGAAAGGTGCGTTTGTCTCATCATGTCAGGGGTTTCAGTTCATGCTTAGCTGGCTCCAAGGCAGAAGCATCACGACGAAAGGACCCAGCAGAGGAAACCTGTTCAGCATGGACCATACACAAAGCAGGGAGCTGGGGATGAGTCAGAAAAGAAGGGACCAGAGACAAGATGTGGTCCCTAAGGTCACAGCACCATGACCCACAAAGATACACCAAGGAGTATGCTCACCTAGTCTACGTGTCCTCGGCTGACCAAGTTTACGATCCAGATTAACCAGCATGACAGTCGCCCTCAGGATCAGTAGCAAGGTTGCTCCCAGGACGCCGTAAGGCAGCCAAATCTTCATAACTTCTAGTCCCTTCTATAAAATGACATGATGTTTACGTAGAACCTGTGGGCGAGGCTGGGTCTCACTCAGTTTGAAATCCTCTGAGGCAGACTGCCTGGGACACAGCAGATGCTCAGTGGACTTATAGAATGTAATTTACTAATGATACCTACCTAATACAGTGTACGTGGATGGCTGTTTTATTGCATTGTGTAGGTAATAATAATAAGAAAAAGTCTATATGCATTCAAAGCGGATGTGATTTTTCTAGTTATTTTGCATCCCTGGTGGGTTAAAGCCACAGACATGGCGTGCCAGCCGCAATGGCGGTTCAAGGCCAGGAGGCTACTGCATCGTGCGGGTCCGATGGACGCTCTTCAAGCCTTCCTGTCGTTATGCTGGGTGTTCATCAGTGTAGTCAGTGATGCTGAATAAAACGGGCTCACCAACTAGATTTTCTTGGTTATGTACATTGATAGATGAACCCAACAGTCATGAAATTTGAGGGGCTAATATGCTTATTAATCTCAATGCTATGGATCCACAAGATGAAACTGAGCATGGGAAATGCCTGCTATAGAACCCTGGTTCAACAGAACACAGCCACTCTCCCCTCAGGTCCTGCCAGCGACTGGTGTGGCCCATCTCCAATATGTGGAGGGCACGGGGAGGAGAGGCCATGTCTGGCTTCCCATCTTAGTCCAATACCAAGTGCCACATACCTGTCTCCATAAGGTGATGCCTACCACTGTGACTACATTTTCTACGCTCCTGACAATTTTCTATGTTATGTTGTCAGCACAGCGAAGCAAAGGCTTGGTTTCCCCATACTGTGGCCAGCTTTGCCCTCCTGACAGTCCCACCGGGTTTCCTGAAGTCACAAGCCCTTCTTGGTAGGAGAGTTAGTCCATGCTCCTCCCTGCCACAGTCCTGTAGTCCTGCTGTCCTCAGAGCTTGCCCAGTGTCCACAGGCTGCCTTGGCCAGCGCTGGAAGGGAATCCCAGGAGGGCTCGGCTTCCACACACCGGGCACGTCAGCATGCGGCTTTGCAGCTTCCACAGGCTAGTGTTAGGCGTCACAGCCAAGTTTCTGCATCGGCGACCTCTGACTCCTCAGAAATCTCCTCTGAAATTTGTCCAACAAATGAAGCTGGAACTGCAGACCTAACATCTGTCCCCACCTCACAAATATCACTAGAAACCCACTTAAAAAGCTTCCTCTCCCTCATCAATCTGTGCACAAAGGCAGCGATTGAGACTGGAGCAGGGAAATTAAAGCCTGGATTACTGAATCTCAAAGCTCACCAGGGGCCGTTCCCAGACCTCAGCCTGCTCCTCGCTTCATGCCTGGGCTGTCTTCTGCCTCTCCTTTGACTGCCTTTCCCTGGGCTCCCCACTGCCTCCGCAAGTACTTCTCCTGCATGATAAGTCCACAGTGCACCTGGTCACAGACACGCTTAATAATAACCCACAAGTGTCTCCTAAGCACCTCCTATGTACTAGTCGATCAGGCTCTCCTGAGGGTTTAAAAGTGGATTAGACACCACAGCCTCTTATCATCTGCCAAGTGAGCAATAGGCACTAGAAAAACTACAGTCTTGGGTACAGTTACGGTGCGATCCAATGAGGGCTATAACAACGCCTAAGTCTATTCACTTTTCCTAACTCATTGACTGTGTGCATGACTTAAAAGCACAGGTTTTCAAGCTAAAAAAAAAAAAAAAAAAAAAAGGCAACATTTGAATCTCAGCTCTGCTCTGTGACACCAGGGAAACTTTAATTTCCCTGGGCTTCCATTTCCTCATCTCTACTATGAAGGACGCCCATGGCAAGCTGACATGATGCAGTATTCGTGAGTGCGCTTTGCCAACCCCCAGGACCCGTAGGCCAGGCTGCCAGGCTGTCCCCAGGCTGCCAGGCAAAGGCTGCATGCTGTGCACACATGGGGCCTGGGCAGAGCCTAAGCTGTTCTCTGCTGCAGATCTGTATAACCAGGAGGGCCGACAGCTGGGGTTAGCTGTGGGTGTGGGGCAGGGCAGAGGACCCCTGAGAAGGGAGCCAGGAGCCAAGTGCATGCTCAGCTTGGAGGAGATCCCAGGCTCTCAGGGCCTTTGCAGAGTGTGGGCTTCCGGCCCGGCCACAGGACCTGGCCTCTGAGACTTAGAGGGTGCACAGGTGGGAAATGGGTCCACTTCCACCCCAAATCTTGCTGATCCACAGGCAGGGCTTCTTGGGGGCTGCATAGAGACCTCCCCTGGAGGAGGAACCTCCCCACTCCCTGAAGAGCATGGTGAACTCCCAGGGCCCTGCTGGGCCTGCAGGCTCCACAGGCTAAGTGACACAGGGCCAGCCCCACAGTAACAACAGTGGTGACACAAGCTTCAGAGGCCAGGGCTACAGGTGTCACTTCAGGAATCCAGAGGCTGAGGCAGAGCAGAAATCAGAAAGGATAAGGCAGGTGGTTCAGCCAGAGCAGCAACAGCACTGACTTCTAACAACCAGGAGCCTCCACAGGGCCACCCAGGAGAGAGGGAGCCCTCTGGGGACTGGGCAGTGGTGCCCACTCTGCAGCCTTGTGGGTACACACTCAGGTTAGTGCTAACAGTGCCAGGCACCTCAGTCACAGCCACCTGTGTTTAAAGTGCACCCCTGAAAGCAAACGTTCACACAGCTTCTATATCTGGGGAAGAGAGGAAAGAGAGACACTGGGCTCCCGCCTGGCTCTGTCCCTAGAATGAGGGACAGGTGAGGCTAATGGCCAGGAGGCCGCCTCTGCGATGGAGGGCCACCCAGAGAGGGACGAAACCAGAGGCGCTCACCAGGAAAAGAAGGTTCCTGGGTGGAAGGGGCCTAGCAGGAAGAGAAGTTTCAGTCTATTCACCTACAGAATGGATTGCGGGATGCACTCAATTTTCCAAATTGGATCTAAAGAGATCCACCTTGTTATCAGACAGCCTGGGGCATGAGTCACACCCGTGCCATGGGGCAGGCATTTCCCACCCCAGCACCCCAGCAAGTGGGGCCTCACCTGGTAGCAGGGCTCTGATTACCCCACGCTGGCTCCAGCTGGAAGTACAGCTCAGAGAGAGGAAAGTGGCTCTGCCCGCCCCCAGGTTGCCGTCCCAACGCAGCGGCCTTCAGAAGCCAGTCCGCAGGCATGTGCTGGGAGAGCACACCTGCAGGTCTGAGTGGAGCAAGGACCATCTGCTCCAAAGTATGCTTCAAGCTTGCTCAAATGACAGGCTCCCTTTCACTCCTGGGGGCAAAAGGAGAGTTTTCCAAGGCCTCCCCCATTAATTTCTCTGCCGCATAGGAAAGAAAAAGTCTTTCTTTTCCTAACAAAAATAAAATATTCTTCCTGGTGTCTGTGTGATACAGGAGTCGGGCAAAGGCTCTCGGTGGGCAGTGGTGCGCCTGTGGGAGAGTTCCCTTTCCCCCAGAACAAAACCCTTGTCTTCTGAAATAGGCAACCTCACCGCACCCGAGGGCCCCCTGGGTGCCTCACCTACTTCTGGGCCCTGCCACATGGCCCAGCACCGGCCCAGCCAGCAGGGGACCATCTGCAGGGGACCAGGACCGGAAAGGGAAAATGTTGCGTCCTTTATCCTCACCAGAAAGTGAGAAGGGCTTCTGTCCAGAGTCATCAAACTTTACTGCAAGAGGAAGCAGAGGTGTTATCAGGTCTGAACATTACAAGTAAAATTTTTTCTATAATACTTCCAGTCATTTAAAACCATGAAAAGTTCTCTCAGCTCCTGAGGGCCATCAAAGATCAGGGAGCAGCCAGTGAGCCCACAGGCCACACCTGCCTCTACCCTCAGCTATCCCACCCGGGCCCATCTGCTCCACTCCCACTTTGGATTGATGACTTGCCATCGATGTGATGATTTCCAAATCATTAAATGCTCCTGTTAATGAGCACTCAGATTTCAGCGCTCACAGAATGAGACTTAGCTCTTGACCCACACTCCTGAAGCCATGTTTTCTGGTGTATACAGGACAGCTGGCTTTCACCTAGGGAAGAACACTAAGTTTTGAAAGCTCCCAAGGCATGGTAACATACAGGGAACAGAAATTACCCAGAACCACATCTGTAGGCTATTAAAACAAAGACTAACCCGCAGGCAGATAGGGTAATCTTTAGAGTCACACGC
Source organism: Hydrochoerus hydrochaeris (assembly GCA_004027455.1). Taxonomy (NCBI): domain Eukaryota; kingdom Metazoa; phylum Chordata; class Mammalia; order Rodentia; family Hydrochaeridae; genus Hydrochoerus; species Hydrochoerus hydrochaeris. Next base: position 27,440 of record PVLA01005736.1, read on the forward strand.
GCCAAGCTAAAGAGCTGTCTCTCTCCTTCAGCAACTGCGTTAACATGGGCAAGTTACTTAATCTCTCTGAATCTCACCCGGAACAGAAAATAATAAATTCTACTGTACAGCAGGATTGAGAGTTATATAGGAAAAGCACCAGGTCTATGGAGAGTTTCCACCAGGTTTTTAACAGTGACAACACTGGAAAGCACATGCTGATGTTCTGGTAGGTGTGACCCCTACCTACCAGAACATGAAAGTTGGCTGGGCAGCCCTGTGCACCCCATAAAATATATTCCTCACACCATAGGCTTCCAGAAATCTCCATATTTCTCAACCTTTTGGGTGAACTCTAGCCAGGTATCTCTGACTTTAATACTGTCTAAAAAGAACTTTATTTATACAATTCCATGTAATCTTTGAACCCTAGAAGGTGATAAAGGCAGATATTATCTCTGATTTGTGGATCAGAAAACAAACAAACAAAAAAATCGGACTTGGAGTCAGAAAATCTGAGATCAACTCTCAACTATGCCATGTGAGTTTTACAACTTGTCTTGAGCTTATTATTCTACTTATCTCTCAGGTTCAGTTCCTTTGTCTGTAAAATGGGTGTCTGGTACTAGGAGAGATTTTTATCCAGAACATGGCAGTAAAAATTGATTCAAACTGTAAGACCAGATGGCAAGATCAGACCTCATCTGGCCCAGCATTGCCATATATTTCTCAAAATCACTGTGGTTTGGAAATAGATCAGATAAAATGATTTAAAATTTCATAGTCTTTGCAAAAGTGGTTCTCAGGGGGCTGGTAATTTCTAAGTCTCTGGATGCACAACGTTACTGCCAGATCCCAGAACCTACTGACCTTTTGGAATGTCTTGGTCAGACTACTGAAGACAGTTTTGGATTCTCAGCATCTTCCCTTTCCTCCAGTCAGATGTAGAGGGCTGATGCTCCTAGTTCACACTACCCAGTACATCTAACTCTGTCAGTGACCTGCAACTCCAGGAGGATCTACAGGACGCACACTTAATCACCCCCCAGTAATGTCTCACAGGAATGTGTTTCCATTAGGATTCAGCGTAATTTCCCTGAGTGCCTACAAGGTACCAGGCACATGCTAGAAACAACAGATGCAAAAAAGCACAGGACGCCAACGATGCCTGCAGAGTAGTGAGGAAGGCGAGTTTGGAAGCAGGAACAAGGCAGTGCGATTAAGCTATAATAAAAGGAAAACTGAAGTGTTCTAAACACGGCTAACTTGGCAAGGAAGTCCAAGGCTTCCCATGGAAGACAGCTCTGGTCTAGAGTGTGAGGAAGGATGAAGCAAGCTGCCTGGAGAAGCAGCCGTCTGCTGACGGAGGAAGCGATGCTAACTGACGCGGCCCAGCATTCTTAGGAAGAGTGAGCCGGCCTTGGTCTCCCCAGCTTCCCTCCTGCTCTCACCGCACATCCTTCCCGGGCGTTTCCCTGCACTCTCTACCCCGGCCCTCGCACATGGCGGGTCACCTTGTGCTGCCTGAATAGCTCCTGGTCTCATGCTAGGTCGGCTCTTACTGGGTTGCTGGAAGCAGCGCCCTCCATGGTCACTACTGCTCCCATCCCCGTCCAGCCGCGGTCTCATCTAGACCCTTCCATGGCCCGGCAGCTCATCCCCGCGAGCTCATGAGGGTCCCTGCCTCTCAGCGTGGCACTGAAGACTCTGTGTTCTTGTTCCTACCTCCTCCTCTGTGCTCTTTTCCTGCTACTCCCCAGCCCGCATACAGACAAAAGGACTCCTAATCCAGCCCCGCAGAACCATCAGGTCGGGCTGCCCGTGCCCAGGTGCCTTCACCCATTTCCTGGCCTCTTTCCTTCCCGCTCACTCAAGCAACAGCCCTGATTCCAGTCAGTGCCTCCGCTCTGATCACTCCCTCCCTCCTGGGCACGGTAAAACTCCTCCAGGCGCATTTTAATCATAGGCTTGCTTGTCTGTCTCCCTCAGGAAACAAGCCCTAGAGGGCAGGGACATTCGCTTGGTCATTTCTGTACCCTTAGTACCTAACAGAAGACCTAGTGCGTATGCGACAAACAAATGAATGGGACCCACAGAGGTCCATTTATTTTCCAGAAGTCACTCATTCACTCACATGGCAAATGTTAATTGAGTGCATACACTGAGCCAGGTGTTGCTCTGGGTGTCGGGGATGTAGCATTGAACAAACAAAAGCCCTTTCTACATTCTAGTACAGTTTTACTCTGATTCTTTAGAGTCCATTCTTCCCTTCCTTTATTCCTTCTTTAACAGTCAGTTAACAAACAACTCCCTGAAGACCATTTGATACCTTTCACTTCACACACACACACCAAACACCGGCTTAGTGTCTATATGCTCTACCTATTCCAGCCCCCCCAAAAGATTAGAAGCAATGTGAATTTCTGAGTAGACATTTACTGAAGTCCTGCAACATTTGGCCAGATGGTTAACTATGGAAAGCTAGGAGGCACAGTACCAAGTCTTCCCCTTCAATGTGTTCCCATGCATCTCAGTTTGTGGGAATAAAAAAGTTAGAAAATAAAGGAAAATTCAAACAGTAACCGCCATTGTTCACACGCTCTTGTTTACAGGGCAACGGAGAATTTCTGAGGCCAGATTTTTTTTCAGCAAGTAGTGCACTCACGAGGGTCTCAGGAGCTTCGGTCTCCTCGGTGCACTGGTCGCATCCTGAGGTCCCGTGCCTGGAGACCAGACACGACCCCAGCAGGACAAGACAGACTGACCCGCCTCCTTTCACAGGAAGTGCAATTCCCCTGCGCCTAGAGTCACACAGCCAGCCTGACCCAGGAGATGCAAACTCACCACAGGGCCTGAACTTGTACCAAGAGGAAAATTCCTGAAGTGCCGTTTCCTCTCTGGAAACTGTGACACGGGTCCACCCGTCCCAGTAGAGACGTGCACGCTACTGGGATTCCACAGGTCCCTGTCTGGGATTTGAAGTCCTCGCTACGTGGGAAAAGGGAAACCCTCTTGGAACCGTCTTCGAGGTGAACAGAAAATCTGTTTCTAATTCCAATCTCCTTCCCGACTCTTGCCTTCCCTCCTGACTCTGATGAAGAGACAGGTCCTGTAGGCAGCGCATTACACAGATAGCTCTTCTATTTCTGAGTCAGAGCTCCTAGACTGGAAAGGATCACGACACACCCCATCCGACAGGAGAAAGCTGACCCCGTGTGCGTTCATTCCTCACTCCCACAACCACAGGCCGTGGCTCGAACAACAAAGGCACACATTTCACGGTTCTGGAGGGCGGAAGGGTCTGAGACCAGAGGCCCACGGGTCTGGTTTCTTCTGCAGGCGCTGCCCTTGGCTTCTCTTCCTTCAGTGCATGTAAGTCCCGACGCCCCTTTCTGCATCCAGACCTCCTCTGAGTGTAAGGAAGAACACCAGTCCCGCTAGATGAAGGCCTACCGCAGTGACCTCATTTCAACTGAAGCATGTTTTGCAAAGTCCTATCTCCAAGGACAGTCAGATTCTGAGGTTGTTGGGGTCAGGACTTACAAATTTGGGGAGGCACAACTGAACCCATAGCCCCAAGAAACCCAGGTTCTTCCGGCAAGCAGCATCTCCTCACAATCGAACCCCAGCAGGGGCTTCTCTGGCTGTCAGAGCCAATGCTGCACCCTGCAGGCCCTTCAGCCAGGACTCTGTCTCATTCCCTTCATAAACCTCATCAACTGTACCCCAAGAACCTCCACATGCAAGAAAATCTGAACTCCTGCTCCCAGCTGACAACACTCTAATAGAAAATAGCCCCTCTGCCCATCACCTACCTCATGCATCACCTGGCCACCTTTCTGCTCCTTGGAGAAGATGCCAGCCTCATCTCTGCCTGGAGGCCTTGGCAACCACCTTCCCTGGATGGCTTCTTGTCATTTGAGCTAATCCTAAGTATCATCTCTTCAGGAAGTTTCGTGACCAGCTGGGCCAAAGCCACCACCAAGTCACACTATGGCACCCACACATCCGAGTGTTCTACAGAGTGGCCCGACCTGGTCCTTGATTCTAACCAAGATTCCCTGGGGCCTCCTCCCCAAAGGAGGGGAAGTGACAACAAGAGCTACCTCTCCCTGTCTTGTTCACTACCACATCTTCCATGTTCACACTGCGAATGGTCCAGCGGAAACACCCAGAAATTCTATAAAATAAATAAATCAGCGAATGAATGGTCAAACGAGCAGCTAGACCAAAACTGTGCAGCACCCACACTGATGGCAGCTGGGCTGATGCCGTACACTGCATGCTTGTGTCCTCCACAACTCAAAGGTGGCAGCCCTGTCCTGAGCAGGGATGGTGTTTGGAGCCCGGGCATCTCCCTCTATCAGCCAGTGATGCTACTAGGAGAAAAGGGCCTTCACCAGACCCCAGACAAGCCAGCTTCTGCCCTTCCTTGTCCCTGGAAAGCACCTCGTATGGGGTCTTCTCCTGCAGCAGCCCAAACCACTGACACCGCCAGCTGGTTCTCAGTGGTGGAGGTCATTCCATGCACTGCACTCTTGAGTGCTATCAGGCATGTCACCTCCCAGGTGCTGCATCCAAAAATCTTTCCAAACCCTGACAAACATCTCCTGAGAGAAAAAAACTGCCCCCAACTGAGAACTACTCACTGGGCCATGAACAGCAGAAACCACATCAGAAGCCAACAGACACCTGGTACCTGCCCATAACAGACAGGCACTCGCACACTCAGTGTTCACTAGAGAAAGATCACAGTTCCACAAGCTGCCAAAACACAGATCCAGACCTGCTTTTCCTATAGGATTCGACCTCTTGCTATGTACTCATCCTAAGTATCTTACGTAACTCCTTTCAACCTGCTTCCTTGTCTGTTATGAGAAATACCCAAAAATCCAACATGGGGATCCTGCTTTCTGAACCATAAAATAGGATACAAACGTGGGTTAATTATTCAGGGATTCGCAGAATGTGCATTCCTACTACCTCATGCTAACCCTCACCTAAAATAACTTCAAAAGCACAGATTCCTCCTAATTATCACAGGCCTTCAGCATTTCCCTAATTCTTCCTCCCTCCACAAGATAGGGGTGCTTCCTGGATTTTGTAAATTTATGTCCCTGCCCCTCATCCTTTTCTGCTTAATGTCAGGCTCACGAGCGAGCTCTTCACCTCATAGTTCTCAGGGAAAGCCTGATCTCGGCAGCTTTGGGAAGGGAGCCCTGAGTTGTGTGTGACACTCCAACTTCACAATATCCAGGAACAGTGCTTCTGCCTTAAATGTTGACCTTCCTTCCTGAGTCACTGATGTCCCAACCTCTCCTCAGGAAGCTTCCAGACAGACTGAGACTCTTTGCCCCTCACCCAGTCGCACCCTCTTGTCATTATCTCTACCTCGGCTCCTCTCCCCCAGTCTGTCTCACATGGCAGCAGTGCACAGAGCTGCATTCTGTCCTGGGCAGGCCTGGGGTCTGGGGTTCTGGGCTCGCTCCCTCTCTCTCTGGCCACATCCCAGAAGAAACCATGAAATGAAAGCTATCAGAAGTATGATCCTCAGGGGACAGGAAATACATGAAGTCTTCTTTTTAAATTAGGGAAGACCAGTCACATTTCCCTGAGTTTTAGAACAGCAGATTTTAGGTGGTTTTTTTTTTTGTTTTGTTTTGTTTTTCATTGAAGTAAACTACAAGCACAAAGACAAAGTGTGAGCGCCACCTCTTGGAGGGATGAGCCGCTGGCGCCCCTCCACTCCCTCCACGCACACAGGGAAGGGGAGGAGACAGCAAGGTGCAGTAAGGATGCCGTCTCTGCAGTCAGCCTCAACCCCACCGTCAGCCTAGGTCACAGCAGCAGCAGACAAGGTCTGAGGCAGCTCTGTGTACGTGTGCGCGCGTATACACACACGCACCGGGGAGCGATAACCAGAGGTTGAGCTCAGGGCCTCTGCACTGAGCTCCATCCCCAGCCAGTTTTATTTTCTATTTTGAAACAAGGTCTTGCTAAACTGCCCAGGTTAGTCCAGCAGAGTGCTGGACAAGTCTGGGATGGATCTTGCTGCCCGTACTCTTGGTCCCTTCTGCTGGGATAACCTTGAACTGACCGCGTGGCTTCTAACTATAGAGGCTGAAAGCCAAGCCCTCCCAGATGCTCTGGTCATTCCTAGCACCGGGTTCTCTCTCCATTTTCCTTTAGAGCCAGACCCTTCTTTAAGCCTGAGGTTTTTCATGGAAACCCTGGGAGTTCAGGCTGCCCTCTCTGCTGCTCAGACTCGGCTGAGACGGGGACGACAGTTGCTCACAGCTCAAGGCCACTGCCACTCTCCCGGCCCCTTCCACTCAAAGGAAGCTCATTTCCACAGTGGACCTTCCTGATGGGACACACACTGCCCAAACACAAGAACTTGCATTATCCTGGGGACACTGCAGGCTGGATCTCCAGACCGCTGCATGGGGCATCGGTCCCCTCAGTGAGGTTTCCCAGCATCCAGTCTGTCTGGCTTTTTGTTACAATCCGGACATGCTTCCTCCCCCTAAGCTCATTCGAGTGACAGCATGTCCACCCGAGCCAAAGGCCCAACATGCCTGCCTCACAGATAACCTCCAGCCGGGTCAGGATAGCGGCCTGCAGACTGTGACCGTGACGTCTCGTGATCAGAGCCTGTGCACACTAGAGAAGAGGATGCTGGAGGGAGGACCACAGCCTCACACAGGCACCAGAGTCAGGAAGATCAGCAAATGAGTGGTGAGCACTGGGTGTAAGACGACCCAGGTCACAGCCAGCTGTCTGCATGGCTGCTGTGACAGTGAGCCTTATGCATCCTTCTGGCTGGGTCGTGGCACTCAGGTATTTGGTCAAACATTATTCTAAAGTTGCTCTGAGGAATTTGTAGCATGAGCTGAACATTTAAAGCCTTGAATAAAGCCCATGTCCACTCACACTGCAGAGTTGGGCTTTCCAACATTTGAACAGTCCAGTCATCCAGCAAGCAGGCGGTCTGCCAGCAGGCTGCCCTTCCACTCAGAACGCACCCACCCCGAGTCTCCAGCCCACTGGCCTGCCCTGCAGGCTCGGACTCGCACTCTCACAATTGTATGAGCCACAGATGCGCAGTGCCATTGGTGCCTGTCTGTGCAATCGGCCTCAGCCCCGCAGCCCTCACACATGTGGCCCCAGCAGCTCAGCCTCCAGCACCTCAAACCCAGCCCTCCAGGGTTTAACTCCCCTACAAAGCATGTTTGGATTCTACCACATTTGCCACCTCTACTACTCCCCCCACCAGGCTGTGGCTTCCCTCAGAGTCCAGTGGTTCCCTGGCCACCTGTTGTTCATCTCTCTGGCTAAGCACAATGTAAGATGGGTCCTCTTTCACAAGGCCGCAGGACTTCCACCAGGTTAAGGACATTCGGAGGCCAGAAAGGTGCCATAGTGACCCTTGGGGCAGGCAAGACCAGCCGCCACTGGATTGGCCATGCCGGAGGGCAAAGGGGATCACCAGGGACTTTACAGTGATTCCAACCACTTGAAAAGAGAACAACATGAAAGGGAAGACGAGCAAGACAATGTAAGGCACAGATGCACAGACAGAAGCCAAGACAAAGACAGAGACGAAAAGCTAGAGAAGAGGCACAAAGACAAGGAAGGCCCCACTTCCCCAGGTGATCAAGGGGCAGATGGAGCAAGTAGGCAGAGATAATAGAAATGTAGACAAGAAGCCAGAGGAACCCAAAGTGAAGGCCGTGAAAATCAGGGTGAGGAACAAGAGAAAAGTAAACGAAAGGAGGGTAAGGGGAGGACCACACTGACAGACAGACAGAACCAAAAGGCCAGGACCACACTGACAGACAGACAGAACCAAAAGGCCAGGACCACACTGACAGACAGACAGAACCAAAAGGCCAGGACCACACTGACAGACAGACAGAACCAAAAGGCCAGGACCACACTGACAGACAGACAGAACCGAAAGGCGAGGTCTGCAGGCGGCTTCCAGAAGGTGTGCCCCGTCCTGCGGTTGCCTGCCGGGCCTGTCCCACCTCTGCATTCTTGGTCCGCAGAATGCTCCTAGTCTGCCTGTCGGCGCAGAGTGCCCTGCACCGGGGCTCAACATCCTTTCATCCTGATAGGAATCGAACGGCTTTAAAAGCTTTACTTTGCTGAATATTCAAATATTTATTTTACTGTACAGTAAGGGCTTAGAAATTAAAGAAAGATTGCAGAAGCTGCAACTTTCTGTTCCTGTCTTTCTCTACTCGTAAACTCCCCTCTATGGTTTCCAACACTGAATCAAAAAAAGTAGAGAAAAAGAAAAGAAAATCGGCGCATGATATTTGTATGGACCAGGCACATGATCAGCTCAATATTCCTGTGCAGGGGGTACAAGTCCCCTCCCCAGCTGGCAGGTGATGGACGCCAGGAGAGGCTGGGAGCTTGCTAAGGCCACACAATGACAGAGCGTGGGTGATCAGACAGTGACCGCCAAGCAGGTCAGTGGTGACCCTCTCAAAAATAGCCATTTTCCAGCAACTCCGCCTGGTTTGCTCATCGCTAACAAGAGTCCAGCAGCAGCCTCGCACTGCTTACTGGGGCTGTCGAGGTTCACTGCGCAGCATAGGCAGCTCACGTGGGAAACACGTGGGTTTCTCCAGCAGAACAACAACTTTATCACCCCGCATAACCTGAGCGTCCCCTCACAGCAGCAGCCAGAGCAGTGAATTAAAAGCAGAAACCAAATCCCAACACGCCCTAGTTCAGGCCCTCTTGTGGCAATCAGCTGCCTTCTCCTCGTCACGTGTGCCCTGGGAAGTGGAGTGGGCCTGTCGTCAGCGGTGATCAAGTGGCCACCCTGGAGGCAGAAGATGGGGCAGGTAAACTGGATACTCCAGGGCCACGACAGAGGCAGCAGCCACACTCCTACACTGCCCGTCCCACTGGTTAAGGGGGCCGGCATGACCTGGCTTCGCGGTGCCCACCACATCTTCTATGTGCTACCATGTTTCTCCTCCCAGCGAAACAGGAGCACTAAGTTTACCCTGGCATTTCCATGACTCAGACTGCAGGAGGGCACCCAAGAGGGTCTGGTTTCTGTGCCTGAAGAGGCCACTGCTCAAGCAGACCTGATATGAGATGTCAGGCTGGCTTTGGAGGGAATTTTGGTGAGAAGGGAACTAAAGGAGACGAGACTTTTCACCAAACTCTGTTCTTATGAAAAACTCAGTTACCAATTCTGACCAGACATATAAAACAGTCTGTAATAAGTGTTTCCCAAAAATGTTGGAAGAATGTTTCCATCTTTACAAAGCAGGTTATAAGGGATGCGTTGAAGCACAAATTAGTGATGTGAACTATGGAAACCACATATCTGATGGAGACCAAGAAAAGAAGAATGAGGAGGAGGAGGAGAGGAGGGAGGCAAAGGAGAAGCGAAATGCCTGAGAGTTCTGTTCCCTTTATCTGTGTTTCTTTCTAGTTGTCCTGAAATTGAGCATTAATTTCATCAATCTGCTTAAAATGTTGAGATGGTGTGGCTGCAGGAATAGAAAGCATGGCCAGTGTGGTCACAGCAAATGCCCCTTTGGAGGAGCTCCCTGTCCCCAGGAGGACGCAGGCCATCTAAATCTGGGTGCCGGAAGGGCCCCAAGGTTCTTTGAATTGGAACATCAAGTGCCTAATATTAGATAATTTATCTAGGAGAATGAACTAAATAAAGTCTCTGACAGGAGGGTCACTTTTCTTCTGCATGCGTTGGTGGTCCCCCAACTGGACTCTGTGGGCAAAGGTGGGCACAAAGACAGTAAGTTAGAGGGGACAGGGTCCAGATGTAGGCAATGCCCACTCTCCTACAAAATCGATCTGTGTGAGAAAACACTTGCAGGCAGCAAGACAGTGCTCTTTCCCCATCCATTCTGAGGAAATAAAAGAGATATTCTACAGCAAACAGGAATTAATTTGCAACGCTGGTATCCCCAGAAGCTCCCAGAGGAGGGGAGCACCCCAACCTCTATTTACCACTCAGAGAATCATCTCTGAAAGCATTTTACTTCCACAACTAACAACTATTTAGTAAAATGTACAATGTCTACACGTGATATTTTGATCAGTTGTGAGCTAACAACTCTAATGATAACTCAATCAAACGAAATCTGTTTTAAAATGCAAAGCCTTGGAATAATAGGGGGAAAATGTTGGGTTCCATTTTTAAACATATTTTCTTTTGCAGAAATATTTCATAGGTTGGTGGAAAGACTGCCAAATATAAAATGACACTTCAACAAGAGAAAACTCTCTAATGGAAATAGAATGGATATAGGATATTTAACATGAAAAAGATGTGATGTACAATTTCATATTAAAAGTCTATTCATGTGGTTTTTAATTAGATGGTAGTACATGTCAAACGACCATGACATCTATTGCCCCTCAACTTATTTTTAAAAATGATGTATTGAGGATTTAGCTCAGTGGCATAAGTGCCTGCCTTGCAAGTGCATGGCTGTGAGTTTGATCCCCGGTAATGATAAAAAACAAAAAAATGATGTATTGCTTTATACTAAAATGTTCAATATTTATGCTATGCTAAAAGTTACATTCTTTCAAGTTATTTAAACTTATAAAGAAGAATTTATGTCTATTTAAGAAATATGTAACAAATATGTAATTTTTCAAAATATTTTTAGGGCACAAATGGACCACCACGTTTTCCTTTGTCTTCAGCTGACCAATACAGTCTGTGGTGAGGAAGAGCAGCTCTGGGCTTGGCACACTTTCCTGCCGCTGTGAACCTGAGGAGCAGAGGGCCGAGTGCTCAGCAGACACATCTTTCCTTCCTGGCAACACTATGAAGTCTTTCCCACACTGCATCTGGAGGCCACGTGACTGACTGCAGGCAATGGGAGGTGGAAGGTGATGTGCCCTTCCAAGCCAAAATGATCATAATCAATAGACCTTCCCTCATCTTTCTTCTCCTCGGTCAGCTAATGACACAGAGTACATCTGAAGCTCTGTGTTCGACGTGCAAGACCTGCAAGGTGGATGGATTCCTGAGCCTCTGTGCAGTGTAACTGCCCAGAAAACCTACTGTGTAATCAAGAAATACAGTGCTCACATGCAGGTATGGGTATGTATGTATATGTGCATGCATGTGTGTGAAACCACTGACAACAGGACTTACACAGCCTCTAATACCCGACTAGGAGTTAACTCAGAAGCACCTTCTTCGAAGATTTGAAGGTTTTCTCTTACTCCATGCAAGTGGCTCCATTAAACGACCACCTCCATGTGGATAAGTCTGAATTTTATATGAGCATCAAAGCCGAGGCTGTAATGACTTCAGTTAGCTGCGTACTGACCAAATGGCTCCTTTTAAGCCAATATTCATTTGAATTCCTGACTGAAACCTAAGGTCTGTCTCTTAGAAGGTCCTGACAAAATGAAGGCAGATGTATTGGTCCTTAAATCACAGAAAATCTAATGTAGGCATTTAACTACTTACTGTTACGTTACTACAGAAGAAACCTGCACAGCTTACACATCACAGGCACACAGCTTACACAGGCATGACTGGAATAGGCTCCTTGCTTAACAAATAGAGTTCAAGTTCCTCAGCATTGTGTGACAGCTGAGCTTCCGTGTCCACTTGACTGATGTCCAAACATCTTGCTGGACATTATTTCTGGGTGTGTCCATAACGATGTTTCTGGAAGCAACTAGCAGCCTGACTGGTAGAATGGGTGAAGCAGACGGACCTTCCCAACATGAGTGGGCACCATCCAGTCCTCTGGGAGCCCAAGTAGAGGGCAAGGCAAAGGAAAGCTCAGCCTGACTGCAGGGACAGGGACACCCTTCCTCGCTGGCCCTTGCTGTCCCTGGCTCTCGGGCCTGCACGAGAGTTTGGAATTGACACCGCTTGACCCACATCATCAAACAGTAGCTTGATGGATGTCTTAGTGCCTTTTAAGTGCGAAGCATTAATACCCGTCACCCTCAACCTAAAGAAGAAGTTTACTTTGGATCACAGTTGCAGCCCACGAATGACTGACTCCAAACAGAACTAGGACAGCAGAGGGGCATAGCAGAGCAGGCGCTGCTCGCATCCTGATGGCCAGGAAGCAGAGAAGAAGGACCAGCATGGAGGGAGGTGCACCTCTCCAGGTCATGCCCTGTGCCTGCCCCAGCCAGCCCTGCCTCCTGACGGCAAGTGAGCTATGACGCCTGGAGACTCAACTGCCTTCCAACAGCCCCACCTGGGTGCTCACAAGGCCTTGGGGATCTTGGTCTCTTGATCCCAGCTATAACGGAGGACTTCTCAGCCCGTGATCATGGGAGCCATTCCTTATTTTACATATAGATACAGACAGAAACTAAAGAGAGATTAGACATAGAAATAGAGATATATGGAGATTTAGAGATATGTACAGATATACAGAAATAGGTATATCTATCCATCTATAATTTATATGTATATATATATAAATATATATCTCCCAAAGTCATTTCATAAAACTACATTTATGTTCCTTATATTCCAGCCAAAATTAAACTTTATATTTTATTAAATGTAATATAATCACTATTAGATAACATTTATAAACAGCCTAACACCTTCATGCCACACGTATCAATATTTTCCAAGCTAATATTATAGGAAAGCTTTCAGGAAAGAGTAGTTCCAGGTAAAAGAAAGGTCTTTCCTGTTCATATTAATTTGTTTGCTTGTTTAATAAAATCGAGTAAATGTCAGTGCACCTTTAGAGAAAGGGGGTCCTCGGCCCTTGGCGGCCAATGCTTAGCTAGCTCTTAGGCTTCTCTGCCCCTCTCCAGAGCCCACGCGTGATCCACAGCCACTGCTCTCCTCAGCTCTCGCTGAAGACGCCCGGCCACCTCCCCGCAGGCCTCTCATGCTGTCCCTGCCTCCCCACGCAGCTCTACCCAGAGCCCCTTCAGGCACCGCCCTGAGCCTAGCTCCCCAGTTCCTGCAGCGCAGCCTGCGAGCATTCCACCCTGTCCCCGCCCCCGCCCCCCGCACCATCCCCTTCACTGGACTGGTCGGCAGAAACCAAATGGCTGCTCTTTGTGGAAGCCAAAAAAAAAAAAAGAGTGTATGTTCAATAGTTTTTTTGTGCTATATAATGATTGACACTTCAAAGTATATGATATCAAAGCTGAAATTCTAATGATCTAACACATCTGATCTGGCTTTTCTATTTATTGCATGACTAAAAATATGCAAAATTCAGTATGCACGGGTGCTTCACATCAAGGCCAGGTTTCCTTGAACAATCACTGGCAAGTAACGCCATGGAAAAGAGGTGAAAGCAGATCACTGCCTTGTTACTTTGACTTCCTACGCTTTCAACCAAAGAGACATTTCCTGAGCCACAGCCTCCTATGGCACCTGTAGCCCCTTCATGCGACGCACTAATGGAGAACCACTGACATTTGAGGCGGCACCAAAGGGGAGCTTGAGTTTTGATTCCTGCTGTGTTTTTGGAGCAGCTGGGCACTCAGCAAGCCAGGCTGTCATTAATGGGAATGTTTGTTCTGGCCCTGACCACCATGTGTTCAAAAAGAGAAGCTCACATTTTCCTCTGCCCTGCAACTGATGCAGTGATTAACTGGCGCTCCAACCCGATGGCCCATTGGTATTTATCGAGAAGTTACTGAAGGTCCACAAGTCACTGGAGCCTGCCAGTTGCTTTTAAGAAAGGTACAAAGCATCTGTATAAGAGAGATCCGTGAAACATTCCTGTGACAGAGGCTGCTACTTGTCTGCAACATACACATTCTCCCTCCTCATCAGACACAACAGTCCTATTTTATTGAGGCAAAAATGCTCCTAGGTGGAATTCCAATATCTCCTCACCTCTTTTTCTATTAGATGTGACCATCATACTAATTTTGAACAAAGATAGTTAAAATCCCTATCTCCAAAGACAATCACACTGGAGTTAGGGGTTAAACGTACAGATTTAGGTGGGGACATAATTTAGTCCACATCAGAGCCAAGCCCAATTCCTGCCCCCATGAACGGGTTGATTCAAGGTCCATTATGACTAGCCTGAGCATTAAATCTTAAACCAACCTGACTTGTCCAGACAGTTAACTCTCCCTACACATTCTCCCTACTTACGGATGTTCTTCTCCCTTCCTTTGGGTTTGCATATTCACCTCCCAACTTCCACAGCTGCCATGGGGTCCTTCACACAGGTATCTGCCTCAGTTCCCCTGCTTGCTTCTAGATTATAACCTTCTGGAATTGCTTCTAAATTACCGTCTTCTGGAATTCAGCCTCATCCACAGTGCTTTCCTCTGCAGGTGCCTTGGTACTGGAGTCCCCTGATCATTCAGTGAGGAAAATTCTTCAGCATAGCTTCCAACACTACAAACCCTTACCAGCAAAGCTGGACCTTTTACCTGAATAACACACTCTAGAGGAAGGAAACACACTCTACAGGAAGGCAGATGCCAAGGCTACCGCACACGACTGCACCAACTATGAACTGCAGAGTTCTAGCCGGTGTCCTCTGCATCGTATGTGATTACTCGCCTGTGAGCAGCCTATGCTGCTCACGTAGCCAGGTGCTCGCTGCCTGACAGGCGAAAGTCAGAGGCAACTAGCAATATTGCTGGGTCCATTGGCCTGTGGCCAAGGCAGAAAAGAAAGCAGATAGACAATGAATGTCCAACATGAGGACACTGACTGTTGATCAGGAGGGTAAGTGTGCAGGTATGAACAGTCGTAGGCAGGATGAGGAAGAGAGTCATTATGATTCTTAGTGACAATATAATTATACATAATTATTATACCACATTTGTGTTTTCTCTTTAATAGAATTCCCTCTAAAGTAGAAGTTATATCAATAGTTTAACAGATGAAAATTTGAACACTTAGCATTCAGACACATTCCTAGAATGTGTTATCACCAGTTTCGCAGGGGTTATTTCACCCAATTAGGACAGAAATCACAAACTGGTGAGAAGGACTCCCTCAGTGTTAGTCTCTCCAGGTTTTGGGTGTCAGTGGCTCTCAGTCCTTCGTGGCAGGGTTCTTAGTGTGAGGGTTCTAATCTCTACATGTTCTCAGGTCATGGAGGCTCCCAACCGCACCCATCAGCTCCCCAGCGGCTTGGAGCTCTTCCCAGCAGCTTTCAGTGCCTCTCTGGGTCTCCACAGGTCTGCGAGGTCCTGGCTCCTCACTGCTCCACCACTCTGGAGCTCTTCACCGGCTCTTAGCTGCCAGGCATGCTCAGGTCTAATAGACCTTAGTGTTACCGGGTCTCTCGGTGCAACCAACTCGGCCCATTTTACCCAAGACAAAAATCATGAGCAGGTGCTAAGGCCACCAAAGCAAGAGTACATTTGGGTTTGTACTGCAGCACAGAGGGGCAGTGCACAGGGGATAGCCTTCCTGGTCTGACCCGAGGCATGTGAGGGAATGCTGCTTAGGCCGAGAAAGGCCAGGCTGCGAACGTGTAGTCTCCTGCATCTTGTGAACCTATTTTGGGACTTCTAGAGTAGTGATGGGGGGTCATCTAAAGAGGTGGTAGAGTGGAGTCACCCAGAGGACCTGTAGGATGCAAACGCCTGGCCTAGATCTGTATCTGAGCCGGCTATAGCCCGGTGACTATCTCCCGGGGAAGCCCGGGGCATGGAGGACAGCCTCCGGGTCCCACACAGCTCAGCCCACAGGGGAAATGGAGGCGCTAAAGCTGTGACTGCCGCCTGCTTCAACAACGGTCCTGCGGCAGAACCACGCTGACAGAGGTCCTCTGGGGTTGGCTCTATGTGACATGGCAGGCGTGTTCGCCCCTGGTCTTTGCGCTGCAGCTCACACTCCCGCCAAAGGCGGCCTCCTCGGAGTCAGGGGCAGGAGGAGGAGGAGGAGGAAGAGGAGGGGGAGGAGGAGGGCAGGCATCGTGCCTCACTGAGCTGGCTCCTGTCAGGGCTGCAAAAGCAGCTGGCAGCCTCCAAAGCGGCTTCTGAGACAACTGCATGCAGTGGCAGGAAGACGCAGAAGAGACTTGTCGCAGACCAACGGCCAGGCAGTGAGGGGAAGGGCTGCTAGGGTGCTCAGAGAGCTCGCTGCCTGTCAAAGCTGGAAGGCGCTGCTGAGCCTCATTTTCCCGTCTCCAGGTCAGACTAGAGGAGGAAAAGCAGGCCCGTGGCTAGGCTTCCCTGCCCACGTGCTCTGCCCCTTCTACTGTGGCTACTCCTGGCCAAGTATTATATTCATCTTTGTGTTTTTATTGTTTTTATTGTTTAGAAAAACAAAGAGGCTAGGTGGCTGCATGCAGTTCCCCAGGAACAGGGCAGGACCTGCACTTTAAATCTGACTCTGCGTGCGGGGCTCCCTCCCCCACCAGGATGTTACGTTTCTCCCGCCATTCTGGCTTAGTGATCTCCAGACCGATTCAGCTCACCCCGACTCCAGGGCTCCATCTCTCCACTGTGGAAGCAGCATACTGACAGCAGTTGAGTTACCAAAAACCCAGAGCCTGGAATGGGTGAGGCACGTCATGCAGGAACATCTTGGGAGTCTGCCAGTCCACTTCCACAGGGCTGCCACACAGAATCCCCCAGGCACACAGCATCTGCTCACCCAGCGCTGGACACAAAGCCTCGTCACAGAGGAGCCCACACGGCACCAGGGAAACCAGAGCCTACCGGTGTGCTTTGGAGCCAGCCTTACTTCACCAGGAAAGCTTGCCTGGAGGACTAGGCTAAGAGCAACTTGTAAGGTGGCATTATTCGGCTCAGAGGAAAGGGGTGTCTTCTGCAGGGCAGGTAACAATGGGGAATGGGGAGGGGTGGGAGTTTTTAGCCTGCAGACCTAATGACACAGGTATGGGAGGACAAAACAATTCCTAGGGCAGAGAAATCTGAAGTAAAGTGCAAGACCCAGGACTATCTCAAGGCAGAATTTGGTCCAGGGACAATTTCATTTTAACTCAGAATATCACTCTTTCTCTCTGCTTCTCACTGTACCTCCAAACACTGACATATTTACAGATGCACGCAGAAGGGAAGTCAGGGCAAACAAAAACGAGGAAAGTCTGAAAGTGTAAATAACTTAAACAGCGGGGATCTGCAAGAGGAGGTTGGTCCTGAGCGCAGGACTCGGGGTCCTGCACCACTGCCTAAGTTGGTGCTTCAAAGAGGAAGATAACTTTCCAACTGAGACACTTTTATTTCATTTGACAGAGAGGAAGAGGAGACTGGCCAAGACAGCAAGATCAGACTGTGGTCTCAGAGGCACCCAAAGGGGAACAGCAGAGTGGGTCCCATCACTCAGATTCCCCTGCTCCCTCCCTCATGTGCATACAAGATCAAAACAAGGACCAGAGAGCATATTTGGGCAGTGGTAGGGGAAGACTGCAGCAGAACTCAGGGGAAAAGTATGAAAATTTACCCACCAAAATCAGGGGAGGGAGTTGCTACAGTTCTGTCTTCAGCAGTCCTTGTCCTGGAGACATGGCTTCTGATGTCCACCACCTTTTACAACTCATAGTCCAACCTCATCTACCCACTAGCATCGCCAGTGGGGAAATAAAGTGCTGAGGGATGATATAGCTTGTTCGTGGGTATACGAACAATTCAGCCAGAATTTAAGGCACCTGTTTCGATGCTAATATTGTAAATACCTTATTATAGAAGCTCCTCTTCCAAATATCTTTTAAATAGCTGCCATCCATTTTCTAGAGTCACCACCCAGTTTTTCAAGATGGCTCAGTATGTGTGGAATCTCCCTTGGACCGGGACCAGAGTTACACTTGGCGGTATGTAAGAGAGAAACTAAAGGTAAATATGCATAATGAAGATAGTCTAGAGATGGTTCTAAAAGGTAACAGTTAAGCCGTCTACGACTTGGGCTTCATGTAGTATGCCATGCCACCATCTCTGAAATGTACTTCTGGTTCTCATGGAACAAGCTGTTTTGCTGGAGCACCAGTCTGCATCTTTCACAGTGGGGATGGGTTAGAAGAAAAGTATGCCTCTTCCTTTGAAGGCCCTTCCATATTTACTCACAAGCATTCTCTCATTGGTCAAGTTCATCAAAAGTTCCTTCCCAGTCATGCAGGAGTCATTCATTCATTGGCGATAGTCCATCTTCTCAAAGATGGCAGGAAAACATCACTTGAGAGATAGCACAGACTTATGCATGGGACCCAGGGTAGACAGTCCCTGCGAAGAGACATGGATAAAGGAAGCCAGTGGGTAAGTCAGCAAGATTGGTTCCCTAATAGCACTTGAAGCAAAACAATGTAAACCAGCAGAGAGGAGAAAGGAGAGGTCGTGCGTGAAGGAACTTTCACAAGCAAAGGTCTCGAGGCAGGAGGTAAGAGAACAGCCTGAGGAACCAGGTGGAGACAGGAGGGGTGAAGCACTCAGTAACGTCTCAAAACTAAATACCAACATTTTGGTTCTAGTCATTCACTCGATCAACACTTACTGAGCATCTGCTATATTCTAAGAACAGTGTCTACATGAGTTGAAGACAATGAAGTGATACTAAACTCATGAATCCCATGCTCCAGAAGAAAAGGAAAGCTGATAAGCAGACATTACCGCCAGAGCAGTGGGGATTACACTGGCAGTTTTTGCTACGGAAGCATCAAGCAGAGGCACTGAATGCAGACTTGGGGGTCAGGGAATGAAAGGCCACTTGGAGAGGTTGGGAAAGCCATGCAGACCAGGCTTGAAGAAAAAGCCCAGCCTGCTTTGGCATGGCTCTTCCTCTGTCTAGCTGTGTACCCGGCAAGACATTTATCATCTCCACGCTCCATCCCTGCTCTTTAATACAGGGTACTGATAACAGTGGCACCTACTTAGCTGGGATTGCTGAGAGCACCCCCTGAGATGCTCCACCTGAACCCCCGGCAAGGCACCTGGCATATAAATAAGTGCTCCACATAGGCAAGATGTTAGTAAGTTGGCTCTTACAGATGTCAAGAGGCAAGGATAGGCAGGAGTGGGGAGAAACAAGGAAGCAGAGGGTGCTCATGTAACAGGAATGCCTTATCCGAAAGAGTTAGGTTCCAGAGAATCAGAAGGAGGGGAACAAGCAGGGAATGTGAGAGCAGAGGCTGAGAAGCCCGGCTGGGCCAGATTGAGCAGATCACATGAAGGCGTGGACTGTAGCCAAGAGCCCTGAGAAGCCGTCCGAGCAGGGGGCTGGCATTTTAGAAAGAGCACCCCAACTACCCTGATTAGCAGCAACGTGGAAACTCAGGTGCCATCCAAGAGGCACGTGGAGTCATCCCAGTGTAAGAGGCGAAGACAGAAAAATTAGATGGATTTCAGGACACATAGGAAGCCGAGTGGCTGGGAACTGCCCATGGTCATGTCTACCTTGACACGCACACCCGGGCCACAGCCACTTGAATAATCAAAACCCCACTGGAACCTTGAAAAACATTCCAATCCCATCATCTCCGATCCCTCAGCAGAGGAGGTTGGCATGTCACACACAAACGGCACAAGTTTCTTCACCACCAAGGAGCCCGTATAACTTCTACTTGGTAAAACTAGATAATAGCTAAAAGGATAAATCTTGACTCCAAAATTTAGAGATACATTGTCAGAAACTGAACCAAAAACAAATCCCCAAATTTGTTTAATTCTGCCATCCCCTTCTAGGTGATAAATGCCCGATTTCATCCACTCGAGGCTCCAGATAAGTCACAGGGTTATGTGCCTAGGGCAGCGTGTGGTGACCAGTCAGGCCACTTTTAGGAATGAAAGTAACTTTTATTAATAGTTATGTGAAGACAATAGGCAGAAACCTAGGCTTTTTCCCCTAACCCAACCAAGACAGGTAATTGTTCACCCATTACACACACATGCACGCACACAGAGATTTTTGTGACGTGGCCTTTGATTTCTGTCTGAGGAATTCCTTCCCCCAGCAGCAGGTAGTTTTGCAGAGCTGTAAATGCAGGCCTCTTGTAAGAGCCCATGATTGAAGCTGAAAGGTTCCAAGTCAGGTCTCTGAAACTGACCAGAAAGCCACCCATGTTCCTATCTCTAGATTCCAGGCACTGTCACCAAACCTGTCCTTTTATAACCCTGCTTCTCCAGCTATTCGCCTCTACCTGATGCTATTGCAATGCATTCCTTTCATACTGTTAAAAATCCTTACTGATAGAATTACCGTGGAATTTAAAAGACATAATTGGAGCTCTAAATTCTGCCTCTGAACGCTGTGTTCATGATCTTTGTGCTCTCATCTATAAAATAATAATAATAAACTAGTCTTTACAATAAATGAAATGATATATTCCAAGTACCTGGTTCAGTATCTGATTCAACAGTAAGACATTAGCTAATATTAATTTCTGACCATTTCTTTTCTTCCTCCTAGGTAATATTGTATAGATTTGATTTCGATATTCAAGCCAATACTTAGAGGAGGAAATTGTTGAAATGCTTTTTAAGCTCATGCAAACCAAGTTAAGTCATACTGTCCAACTGAGATTTAGTTGGACTCCCGTAAAAGCTTAAGTGGAAAAACAGATGAATTGAACAGATTCTGTGTAACATCCCCGTAAGAATACTCTAGTCACAAACAACCCCCAAATATCTGTGGCTTTTCAGCAACAAATGCTTGTTGCTCACTCACAACACATTTCCATGAGGAGCTGACTGGGTCTCTGTCCTAGTCCATTCTCAACCAGTCCATTACTCAGAGAAAAAGAACAGACCCAGAGTGCTGTTTTGGTTAGGGTTCAGCTGTGTCCCCAAAGGTTCAGGTGTTGAGATGTCAGTGCTTAATGTGCAATGTTAAGAGGTGCTGGAATTTAAGAGGCAGGACCCAGTAGGAAGCCCTTTCTGCCTTCCAGTCACGTTCTCCCTGCAGCACAGTGCCCAGCAACTGTGCCATCTGTCCTGAGTCCTTCACCCTCCGGCCAAATTGATGGTACTCTTCAATCTTGGGCTTTCAGTCTCCAAAACTATGAACTAAATGAACCTCTGTCCATTATAAAGTACCCAGCCTTGTGTGAAGGTTTTGTTACAGTAAGGGGAAGTAGGTTAGCACGTATAGGTCCTGCAGACAGAATCAGCTCACATGGCAAGACCAGCAAGACCAAAATCTAGAGGGTAGATGGGCAGACTGGAACACTAGCTGAGCACTGAGTCTAATTCCTCAGTGCAACAGGTTGGAAACTTGGGCTTTTTATGTGACAGTCTTTGAATGGATAAGTCCCACCATCATAACAGAGGGTCATCTGCTCCACTCAGAAATCTACTGATTTAAATGTTAATTTCATCTAAAAAAAATACTTCTAGAGCAATATCAGACTAGGGTTTAACCAAACAACTAGATTCTATGGCCTACCCAATTTGCTGCATAAATTTAACCATGAAATCCAGGCTAAAGAATCAGCCACAGTCTCAAATTTTGTCTGGCATTGTGACAGAGAAAAAGAGAACACAGTCAATCACACTGCCTTTTGACATTTCCTTGCAGAACTAATAGGTACCACTTGGGCTCAAGTCACAGGGTTTCCCCAACATATTTTTCCAACCAGTGCTGAACGCAGGGCCTTGTACATGCTAGACAAGTGCTCTACCACTGAACCATATCCCGTTCCCAAGCCATGCTTATCTTTAATACAATCAAGAAAGTACAATATGACCATGGATCCCAGAACATAACAAACATACTTGTGAACAGCTTTAATAAACTCCACAGTATCACAATGTTACCTTAATTTTTAAGAAAAATACTGTACCTGTTGGCCCTTCCCTTACTGACCACGCTGGTGGAAGCAGTCTGTTCTCACAGTACACAGGGTTACCTTTAAACGACAGAGGGAAGCCACACATCCATGGAAGCATCTCTCATCCGACTTCTTACCACAGGGCTCTCTGCCTTGGAGTCTAACTGGAGAGGGGCCAGGGAGGCCCCAGATGGTACACTTCCACTCTGCACGTTGCTGGGGATCTGGGAGATGAGGGTCACACTGTCCGCAGGCAGTGAGCAGCAATGGCCAGGTAGCAGAAGTGTCTAAGTTATGATTTCTGAAAGGATTTCGAACGTCTTTATCCTGTGCCAGATTCCCCTCCTGGGTTCATCCAGGGGAATTTTCATAGACAATTTTATGAAAGAAGGCTCTGTCCTTCGGTGAAGTCAGATCAGGAGAAGCCACTTCACCTTCTGCTTCCAAAACATAGATTGGTGGATTTACCGTGTTGAGGCAGCCAGGCCTGACTAGCACCACTGGCCCTCAGTAGTCTATGCTTCCTGTGAAAAAGTACACTATGTTAGGCCGCTGCTGAGGCAATAACAGGCCAGTAAGAACCCCACTGCTTAGGGGTATGAGGAGGCCTGAGAGCTAACAGTGCAGGGAAAGGACTTGGTACTGTGACCACAGAAGCTCGCCCATGCACAGCAGAGGTCCCCACGAGCAGTCCTGCTGCAGAGCTGATGCAACCTGCAGGGCTCAGCTCCCAGTGCAGGTAATCCGAGGTCTGACCCCCAGCTCAGCTACTCCATAGAGTTGGGACCACAGCAAATTATTTAATCTCTCTGTGCTTCTATTTCCTCTTCTTTAAAAGAGAAATGAGCAAGTGCAGGGTCCACCTCATGAGAACACTGTGACAGTGATACAGAGGAAGCGCTTACAGCAACTGGCCTAGTGTCGTGTGTAATAAGTGCCATTAGCTGGAGGCAGCAGGGAATCCAGGCACTGCTTGGACTGTGGTCTCTCTGTTCAGTTGTTGGTTTGGTTTGGTTTGGTTTGTTTTGTTTTGTTTTGTTTTGTTTTCCCAGAACAGTACCATCTTTGTACGAACAATAGTTTTCAAGTTCTGCTTGAGGAACCTAGGGTCTCCCGAAGGCAGAAAGCAAAAGGCAGAAATGTCCTATGGTCTTATCCCTCCCGCCACACACCTGTCATCTGTTCCAAAAATGGCAATGTTTTCACTATTCAAAAGTGCTGCCACAAAGCAATACCTAAGACCCTGTTCTCCATCATTCATCCTCTCACAGCTGGGTAATATCATTAAAAATGAGATAGACCCATAGATTTATTCTTGATTCTCTTTCACTCATTCACTGGCTAATTGTTTTCATTCATTAATTTGTATCCAGATCCCTTCCAGGCCTCCAGGCAATGAGCTTGAACAAACAGCATATTCTGGGAACCTGCAGATCACTTTCAGTGAGAGAGATACACAGGGAAACAGACCATGATAATCTAGTTTTAGAAGCCTCCTGACAGAAACTGAAAGAAAGGAGTCTGAGGTGAGGAGAGATTTCTGGAAGGCACGGTGTGCAACCAGAAGCCGAAAACATAGTGTGGGAATTAGGGGAGGGGCTGACTTGTGTAGGTGGAAGCACCAAAGGGAAGAGAGAGCTCGGCAAATATCAAAACGCAAGTTGTCCAACAACTGAGGAGGTCAACAGATAGGACAGATGAGAAACAGCACACTGCAAACCCTGCACGTCTGAGATGCCCCCCAAGTCACCTACCCCCATGGAAGCTTCCTTTGCAGGTTGTAAATTCACTTAAAGATTCCAGCAAGGTCCTGGCATCCCAACCTTTCCCTTTCAAGGAGCAATTTCTGAGGGATTCTTGGTATCTTTAGCAAAGGGTTCTCTCAGCCACTTGGCTTTAAGTCACACGCTGGGAACAGCAAGGATGGGGTCTCAGGAGGACCCAGGTCACAGCTGACACAGCTTTCTCCTGCTTTCGGAAGAGTGGCTCGCGAGCTCCCCAGGGCAGCAGGTCCTGGGTAAAGCTGTGGAAAGAAGGCCTTTGTAAGTCTGTTCACCCCAGCTCCTCCCCAGGCTGGGGCTGGGAAGTGTGAAGATTGCTGGTTGAGTTCCAGCTTCTCCGTGTAGGTGCAGTGAGTGTGACTATTCTCAGACGGTGAACAAGACCATGGCTAATTCCCACTTCACACAACCAGCATCCAAGCCAAAGTCAAAAGGTTCAATTCCTTGTGCATCAAAGTGAAAAATAAATGCAGGCCTCCCTCAGGCAGAGGCCTGGGCATGAAACTGAGGGAGTGAGGTGTTTAGGCCCTCATGATGCTAAGGTCACAAAAATTATGATAATACCAGTAGCTAATATACTCTGTGCCACGTACCCTAATAAGCACTTTGCATAAATTGAATCCACTCATTAGAAACCCTAGGGCCAATAATACTACTGCTTCAATGTTACAAGAATACAAATATATCCAGAAAAGTTATGAGTAAGTGCGTGAAAGAGATAGAAAACTACAAAGAGTTTGTAACACCTAAAAATCCATATGGAAAAATGCCATTTTTTTCCACTAGAACTAGCTGAGTAGACCTCAAATTCCTCATCACAAACAGACCTACTCAGAAGCACCTATGGTAAATCTGGGCAAACTGAACTCAAATGAGTGACTCTAGGAGCCAGGAGAAAACTAAAGAAAAACACAGTGACTGTCAGTGAGATGCATCCATCCAACCAGAGGGAGTTGGCAGAGTTTGGGGAACAGAGACTCTAGAGATCTCGGAGGATATGGAGAACATCAATCCAGGTGCAAGGAACTGAAAGAAGCAAAGCAAAACGCAGGAATGGGTGCAGCCTGTCCAAGGAAGAGCTGGAAGTGGGCTGCAGCTGGCACATTGACCTACAGACTCCAAGGCAGAGCCTCAGTGGCAGAGTAAGTGCCAAAGACCCTCCTGTTACACCATCAGAGTTTTTGCAGCTTGCATACACTTAGCTTCTGCATGCAAGTTCACTTGGAGAAATGAGTCAGTTAGTTTCCTTTAACACATACACATACAGCCCCAAAGGGTAGAGAAAATATAGAAGAAAAAGAAAGATGAGACAAGAATAATAGTTTGGGGAAAAGCATAGAAAATTTCAGTGCAGAACAGCAAACCCACAGCACACACGACACCCCTCCACTCTACACCCATAGCGGACACCACTTCTGGAGCATGAAATGCTTCCCCGCTGGGGCCAGACACTCAGAGCCTTCCACAGACATCAAATCGGTCACTGCAGGCACCACAGATAGTGCATGCCAGAGCCAACGAGGGGATGTGGGAATGTTTTTCAGTATGGAGACCTGACATCATACGTTTTGGCACCATTCACTCCTAAACAACAATTATCATGACAAAGTCACAAATCCACGGCCAGGCCCCAACACATAGGCAGAGCTCGTCTCAAAGAAATTCGCGCAGATGATGCAAGATTTGTGCTGAGCTGAGTTCCGTGCCAGTCAGAATCCTACGTCTCTTTAGAGCCAAGGGTCGGCGGAACCCCTCTACCAGTGCCTTTGTGATTCCAAACTAGCATTTTTAATACTTCTTTAAGCTGCAAAGCAGTAGTATGTCTCAGTGAGAAAATCTCTTGTCACTCATCTCAGGGAAAATGGGATCTTGGAGGAAATAAAAGTCCACAACAAAAATGAAATAAA
The DNA here is from genome assembly GCA_004027455.1 of Hydrochoerus hydrochaeris. NCBI lineage: Eukaryota > Metazoa > Chordata > Mammalia > Rodentia > Hydrochaeridae > Hydrochoerus > Hydrochoerus hydrochaeris. The sequence continues at coordinate 52,820 of PVLA01005736.1, forward strand.
AGATTTAATTAGAGATGGTAGGAAAGAAGAAATAACTGTGTCAGATTGCATCACAGAACATACATGTCAGAATTTCCCCAAAGCCTGCACTATGCTTGCAAGGTGTTTAAAATAGCAAGGAGGGATCTGCAGGGCGACACTAAGACAGACTAATAAAATAGGGTTTGACAGCGCACACACATCCATCCTTGTCAGGTTAGTTGTCAAAACAGAGAGCTCCTGTCTCGGCACAGCGGGGACAGCCTTACAGGAACCGAGGCTCCTGCTCCTCTGCTGCAGAGAGGGAAGAGCAAACTTCAAACAGCCGCCGCTGAAACCCCAAGTATTTGGAAAGGCCCGTGATTTTTGGGAGGAGGAGGAGGAGGAAGCCAGGGAAGAGAAAGTACCTTTTCTTCACTAGATCTTAATTACGGGGCTTCCCTGTGAAATCAGAGCAGCCCCATCGCCAGCCTGGCAGCCCTTCAAAATCCATCTTTTCTGCTCTAAGATAAATCCATATGTCGGAACTGGCAGAAGCAGCAGGGATCTCAAGAACAGAGGGGTCCTGGCCCCAAGGGTGGAATTCACTCCAAAAGCCCCGATTGTACGAGCTGCCCTCCAGCCAGGAGAGAGCCGAGCTGGGCACGTTGCCCTGCAGGCAGTGTCCCCATCCCTCCTGAGGACTGCAGCTAGCACCCCAGTGACCTCAGAGGGCAGAAGAGGTGTTTCGTTTGCATTTGGGTCCCCCTAGTGGAGCAGCAAAATTGCACTGGCTTGGTCTCTGAGAAGGCCAGTGGAGAGCTAGAACCCTGCCTGGAGAAGATAAAATCAGCTCCTGAAAACTTGTGGCTGCCACCTTGCCTGTGGTATGACAGCAACTCTGCAGCCAAGCAACTCATCAACTCTTTACCCAGCTTGGGGAGTGCAGGGGGACCCCAGCGTTCTCTGTCTTCCAAGGTGTTTAGAATACAGGGAGGGAGCCAGGGGCCAGGCTAACAAATGTGCAATGATTAGCAAACACTGTACCTCATCATTACCAAGTGCCAGACGCAGACCAGAGGTCACATTATAATGTAAGTCTTCAGAGGAAAAGCCTGTGCATCAGACTCTTACCTCCTCTGCTCACTGGCTCAGAAAACTCGGGCGTTTTTATTCAACAAATATATATTGAAGACCCAGCATATGCCAAAAATTGGTCTAGGCAACTGGGACAGAGAAAAATAGATCAAAAGGTCTACCCTTGCAAACCTGCAGTATTTATCAGTGAAAAAAGGATGCCCAAGGCACCCATCCTTAACACTGTGAGGTTAAGCAAAGTAACACAGCACATAGAAAAGGTCTGGCACAAAAAAAAAAAAAATGAAGCAGTGCTAGATTTGCTGTCACTCTAATGGTGGGCCTGTCTGAGCCAGAAGGAAGCAACTCAAATCCTGACTAGTGATGAGCCCCACACAACAAGGGTCCTCCAGGCTCTTACGAGTGAAATGTAGGAGTATGTACCACTCATGGCTGTCCAGCAAGACCCTCATCCTGGGAGTACAGACCTGTGCACCAGGTCTGTGGTGGAGGAATCCCTTGTGTGATACGCCACCATCTGTCTCTCTGTCCAGCCCAGTGAATCTCAATGTCCCTTCTGTCTGTACACCAACTAGTCCTGGTCACATTGTTTTTCTCATCACATAGCACACTGGTCATGGTGCCCAGCCCCAGTAAGAGTGGACATTAATAGAATAGAATGTAAGATATGGATTGGGACTTGTACAAAGGCTGGAAACCCCATGAGACCTGAAGCCCAGTGTGTAACTCTAACAGAGCTGGCATGAGACAGAACCACTGGAAAACAGGAAGTACTACCCCAGTTGGTAACAAGGTCACACCATATGGATATTTCTCATTCTTGAAAATTCAAGAGGAACAGAAGACCTTGAATTAGTAGAGAAAGACCTGCCACTTCTGGCTCCTTTGCATATTTAACCCCCTCTTTATACCTAAAAATTTAGATATCTTGGGTGTTATCCCTAAAAAAGTGATATCTTGGGTTACTCTGAGCCTATTCTGACCTCCAGTGTTATGAATGAGAGGTTAGTCCTGTAGCAAAAGTAGAATAAGTGGGTGGAGAGCATGATTATTTTCAGGGTATTAATTAAACACTGGAAACTGGAATGAATGTGTATAACTTCCTTAATATGCCCAGCAAAAAATAAAACATGAGGCAAATAGCAAAAAGTAATCTACATTGGAAATCAGAAGTCTAAGTTCAAGACCTGGCTCTGTTTTTGGGATAAACAACAGAGCTACTCACCAGTCCTTACAGTTCTCCTCCCAGGGACCCAGGGAGATGATTCTCTCCTCCTGACTTGGATTTAGTTCAAGTCGGATGTTTGTGGCCAAATATCTGTGACCAGTGAAATGTGAATGAAGAAACGTAATTATCTGTGATATCCTGCAGCAAATAGGAAGCACTTCATATAGGATTGAATAATCTCAAAACTCAGAGCCACCAAATGGAGGGGAGTTTCTCTAGAGGGTTTCCCAGACACACAATGGACTTTACCTAGATACCAAATAAACTTTGTGTTCTTAATTACCGATTTGTTTAATGCTTGTTTGTTACTGAGCATATTCTAACCTGTCCTGACTGACACCACCTCTTACTAACTGTAGGATTTCAAATAAGTTACATGCAGTTCAGTTCTCTCGTTTATAAGTGGGGGTGACACTAGTCCACAGAACTATCATGATTAAGGGTTACAGTGCTTTCAAGGACTTTCTAAACTATAGTGACACAAATTAAATAATTCAACTCCATGTATTTTAACTAAATAGTTCCTATTATCTAGGTCTGTTTTAGACACTGGACAAACAGAGATTAATAAGCAAAATCTACCATGCAGGAGTTCACCACTTTTTCGCATGTCACCTTGCTTGCTCTCTGAGTATCAAGGGCAAAATGACAGACTTGGAAAATCACAAGTTAACAGAAAAAGCAGATAAAAGAAACCCCCCTCTCACCAAAGAATGGAAAGGATTGAAGTAAATAGCATCACTCTGGGGGTTGTTTTGTTTTGTTTAGTTTTTGTACTAAGGATTGAACTCACAGCTACACACTGGCAAGGCAGGTGCTTATGCCACTGAGCTAAATCTCCAGCCCCAAAGGCATCAGCGGCCTAAGAGCTGCTACCTAACAACAGCAGGTCCATTTCAGTTCATCTTTGAGCTCTGCTGTTATCTTCTCCTGGCTCTCATTGACTACGTTTCTCAATATGTATCTACTTTTACCTCTCTGGTAAGCTCTTGACAGGCAAGTGTCACTGGCAGTTGGATGTATCTACCTGCAAGTTTTAAGAGCACTCCAGCTCAGCAAATCTAACAGCAAAGCAACATTTCACCGGCAATGCCCACCTCCTTGTCTCTCCCCAAGGCCTGGAGCCTCATCTTACCTTACTTACTTTCTCTTCCCCAGTTCCGTTTCCAAACCCTAAAGATGCCACCGCCAAAATCGTTTGCTGTCAATGTCTTTTTTTCTATGCCTTCTACCAGCTACATTCCTATGCTCTGCAAAAGTGAAAAAATCCCATTTTGCTTTATCCTACATCTTTCTGTACATGTAACTCTGATCTTCTGCTCTAAGACCATGAAAAACTTCCCATTTCCTGTCATTTGAACAGTTCACCCTTTTTCACATCTCTCCAAATATAACCCTGACAGTGTTTCAACAAATATTTATCAAGCACCTTCTGTGTGCCAGATGCACCCACTGTGCAAGCACTGCGGATGTGGAGATAAATCAGATGTGCCTGAAGAGCCTCCTGTCTGAATGAGGGATGGTCGTGGCCATGGAAACACATCTCTTGGATCTCCAAGAGAACCCACTACAAAGAATATAGTTGGCAGACCCAGCTGTGAGCTCACTGAATCCCAAGGTCACAGCTTGTCTAGGCTGCTCCCAGGCAAAGCTGAGCAAGGCCAGGCATTACAGCCACCCTGTTGCTGTACAAGGTGGGGTTATTCTAGCACGCACTTCTGGCTCAGCAATGCTCCACCAGCCTGGCTAATGCACTTACACGATGGCCTTTGGCTTTTCCTCCCTCTCTCTTGTCACAGAGGTCAGATCAGCAAGGCATCTGGAGACTTTCTTTGCCTGCTCTTGTCCCTCCCTTTGTCCTTCACAGATCTGCTCCCTAAATCTCTTGCTCTTCTGATCCCAACTTGGTGTCTGCTTCCTGGTGGCCCCCAAGGGAGATGGAGGCAATCATATCAAAATAGCCCTTCAGTGTGGGATGGTGAGCACCAAGCGAGAAGACGGGCACAGGGTGCTGTGGGCTGTGAAGGAGGAGGACTCCAAACCAAGTCCAGGAAGGTGAGCTTCTGGGACACTAGGATGGGGACAAGGCTGAGCTATGAAGTATTCAAGGTCAACTTCATGTGCCTCTGCTTTTCTGGCAGTGATCTAACTTCAAGATTAGCATACATTACATAGTATGTACAGGTACAAATTCCCTATGACAAATGTGATTTTATATATATATATATATATATATATATATATATATATATATATATCCAATAAAATCAATTTTAGAAAAACAGCAAGTTAAAAAAGAAATACATCTTGTGAATCTCTTGGTTCAGTCTTGCACAAGGCAAATGCATAAGGATTGCAAGTTGGACCCCAGCCTGAGCAATGTAGCAAGGTACTGAGATCCTGTTTCCAAATAAAAACCTACAAGTTAAAAAAAAAAAAAGATTAGCATGCATACGCTGAGCTTGAGTTGTTATTCCATTCACCTGCAAATTTTAGAGCAATAAATAGGCTCATTTTCTACACTGGAAGTCTAAGTGGGAAAACAGGAAACCCAAGTAGATGTTCAAAATATTTCCTTTTTCTAGAAAGAGAGAAGGAGGAGGTTTCCTATGAAAGCCAAGGGGACCTGAGGGCTGGACTCTCCTCTGCGACCTCTAGAAGCCATGGTTTAGATTTTGCTTCCAGAAGTCTCCAAAATAGGTTAGAGCAAAACATGTGTGCAATCAACCATATAGTGTGTGGTATTTCTGTTTATCCTTCTCTTCTTAAGGAGAACTATTTTAAGAACCACTGCTTCCTTGATTATAACCACTAGCAAATGAAGCCAGGCTGCTTAGCATGGCTCCTAGCATATTCCAGATATACAGTGTAATTTGGATTGGATTCTAATTTCACAGATCTTAGGTAGAAGAAATAAGCATGATCAAAATCTCCAGCCATCTTGAAAGCTAAAGCTACTTGCTTTTCCTCGTGTGCAGCTCTTGGGCGAGAGGAGTCTGATCATTTATATCAATCAGCAGGAACAGATGTCAGAGAACTTGCCCTCTGCCTGACCACTTCTTCAGCCGCCACTCCTCCACCTCCCTCACTGTGCAGTTTGATCCTCCCTGGCTCCATCCCTCTGCCCTGGCCCCTGCCAGCAAAGGAGTGGGTGCTAGCTTTGCCTCCCCACCCCCCGCCACAGCAGGCATGCTGTGCCCCCCCTCTGCCTGCATCCTGTGCCTGCCCAGGCGCTGTCAAGAACCCCAGAAGTTCAGGCAAGCCCCTCCAGAAGAAGTCAGCATGGCCAGTCCTCCAGAGTCAGCCATCACATTCTGCTGCCCTTCAGTCCATTCCTCCCCACCCAGGAATCCCTGCTCACACTTCACCCTGCCCCTCCCATACCCCTAAATCCCTGGCTCTACATTTTCTCTTCCATTCGCTGTGGGTAAGTCCTGCAACCTGGAGCAAGACCTCTGTCCCTGGCCTCTCTGGCTCAGCTGCTTCCCTGCAAGGGGAAGGGAAACTGAGGGAACAGCATATGGAAGCCATCTCCTCCCAGCAGTGGACACAGGTTCTCACTGCCTCAGGAGCCCTGTGCTCCTACAACTGTTTCAGCTGCATCCTCCCCTTTCTGCTCTAGCAAGTCCCCCTACCCCCCAACCCCACCATCCCAAACTTCCTATTTGCTCCTCTACATCCGGTACTGTCTCTCCTTCCCCAAATGTCTAGGGTCGATTTGATAACCACTCCTTCCAGTAATGTTCCAGACTGTCTCACCGTGTCTCACTCAAGCTCCTCGGCCAAGCCTGAGCCGAAAGTTCACACACAGGAAGACTACTAAGGGGTGCTCTCAGACCAACACTCAGCGGAGGAAAGGGAACAGAACAGGGCAGAGTGGAGCTAACTGTGATACAGCTGCACAGAAGCCTCCGCATGGTGCTCTGGGGAGCTCTGAAGCTGAAACAGCCACCCGGTGTGGTCTGCATTGAGACAGAGAGCCAGGATGTGGCCGCCTCCATGGTTGGGTCTGAGGCTGCCCTTGGGGAAGAGTTATGACCTTGAGCAGGGCTTCCCCTGCTCTGGGCAACTCCTGGAGAGAGACAGAGCTGAGAACCACCCACACTGGAAGCCAGGCGCAGGTCATGGAGGGAGCTGTGTGCCACACGGAGCAACTACTGCGCCCTCACTGCATGGTCACATGGGGTTTTCATTCTTTCTCTCCACAAATGTTTCTCAAGAATGCAAAGCCCTGGAAACACATCAGCAGGCAGCTCTCACTAAGTTGTCACCTCCTCTATGTGCCTGACACATAATGATCACACAATATGCATCCTCTGAACAGAGGGCTGACAGTGCTGTTAAAGGGAGCCCAGAAAATACCACCTTCATTACTAAGGAGCGGGGCTATGAGACAGTGGGTTTTGTGTGTGGACAGGACAGAGGATAATGGGGAAGCCCAGGATCAGGGAGACTCTTCTGCCCAGTCCTGGGCACTGTTAGAAAATCATAGACCTGCTCCGAGCACCTGAGAAACAGAGCAGAGCTGTCAGCCTAAGCTGAGAACAACATTTTGACCCATTAGTAGTTAGACTTAAGCCACTTTCCTTCCTTCCTTCCTTCCTTCCTTCCTTCCTTCCTTCCTTCCTTCCTCCTGCAAAGCCAGAGTACACATAATTATCAGCAAGATTAGGGAATCTTTTACTCCTAACAAATGTGGACAGGCTACACTAAACACAGCTGTCCTAGTTATCACTGAGCCATTTCCACCCATGACCATCCTTTGCCTGGGCCCATAAACCCCTTGCCTGGGAGCAAGTGCTAGTAGAATTCACCCACCCGCATCTTTGATTTTCTAACTAAATGTAAAGCCAAGACCTTTAAATATTAACCATATTAATAAGAATTCACAGTGTAAATAATTTAGGCTTAAAACCACAGGTTGCAAATTTGGAGCCTGTGTGGTTACTATAGAAACAACCCTCTTTGACTTACTGTACTAGGTACTGAGAATAGTTTCCTTAGGAGTCAAGTTAATCTCTGGCATGAGACCAGTAGCCAAATACCAGAGAAAGCCACCTCCATGGTAATAATAGAATAATACTCTTGATTGGATTACAAAAGTGGGAATTGGCAGAGCTCAAATATTAATTAAACGAAATGAATTTTGTCTGTCAGTAAAAACAAAATCAGATTTCTCCCCATACCACACTGGCAACAACAGGTAAGTAACTCAGTCCCAGAAGAATGAGAAAGTCAAACCTTTCAGGGACTGAGGCAGAGTGAGCCCTGAAGTTTCCAAATAAGTTTCCAAGCCTGAGTCTCAATTTATATCCTCTTGACAGTGGCTTTTCTGCTTACAGTCAAGCTGGCAAAAGGCTGGGCTTAGCACCTGGGGACAAGGCAGTCTTCCAGATTGCTCTGCTCAGCGGCAATCCAGGGCCTCCCTGCCCAGAGACTGAGGAGCATCTGCATTTTTTGTGCTGTGAATTAGCCCACAAGAGGAAACTCTAGGAATCAAACTGCTCTCCTGACTGAAGCGAATTCAAAGCCAGGACTAAGAAAACCTGCAACTCAAAAGCACCCAGAGGCACACTGCTTTCTAGATTAATATAGCCAGAAGGAAAGGCTGCATCCTGTACTTTTAGACTGTGGCCCAAGAAAGTTAACATAAGAAGCATATTAATCACATGCAGATTAAGATACATCACATACCCCTATCTTTGCAGTGAAAGACTGGGCAGCGCTGTCCTCTCCCTCTGGAACGTGACTCCATCCTGACCCTGTCTTAACTAAGCACTAAGAATCTTCAAGTAAGTTACTCCACCTGCCTGGATTCTCAATTCTAAGTTTGATAGCATCATCAGATGATGATAATTCAGCTCAGTTTCAATTACAAAACCTCATGCTTATGATAAGAGAATGTCTACCACTGCATGAGTACTTCTTAAATGAACTAATAAATAGGTGACAGAAAGAACTGAGTGAGCAAATACATTAATAAATGGAATCTCAGTAACTTGATAAGAACAGCTCTAGCTATACACCCACCTCAATCAGATTTCTCCTAGAGAATTAAACTTACAGCCCTGAAGCCCACACTGCATGTAATGAATTAACTTCACTCTGTGCATCTATAATGGAACTAGTATCCAGGTCACTCAGATAATTGTCTCATTCTCCAAGGATGTTGAGAAAGTTTCCATGACTGTTGAGAAGTCAATCAACTGCTCCAGCAGCCATAGTTCACTGAACTATCCAGGGATGTTCTAACATTCTCCATCACCAAGTCCTACATAGGGTCTGTGAGCTGGGTCTACCCACCAGCCCCATGGTTATGTGACATCATATGAGGTCCAGCTTGGCATCCTAGAGACGCTCTTCCTGCTTGAAGCAGGTGGCCACCATGCAGAGAAGTCCATACAGGAAGAAATGAGGCAGGAGCAGCAGGCGGGGCCAGACCGTCAAGTCCTAGACGTGACGGCTAGAGTCAGATCCTGGCTGGAAAACACTGAGGCGTGACAGAGTCCAGCACTGCACATCACTCATTTGAGGCGGCCTCCGGTGATGGTCACCAGTGGTCCCTTTCCTCCATGGACACATGTGATGCTCAGCTCACCAAAAGGCAGAGTCCCTTTCACTTCCTCTCCCAGAAGGTGACAGAAGTGACACTGTGCCATCTCAGGGGCTGGACTTGAGAACACCAGGCAGCTCCTCTCTGGCTGTGAGGACCCGCCACCATCTGGTTCCCGTGTGATGGGACACCACGTGGGAGACGGAGGCCACGTGGAGGAGCACAGAGGTGCCAGACCACACCTGAGCCTCCCTGGACTCCTCCCAGCACCAGGTTGGTGCCGTCAAGTGAGTCACTGCCAGCACACAGCACAGGGAACCAGGCCAAGCCATCAAGCAGTAACAGCCATCACTGCTTTCAGCCACCAAGTTTCTGGAAGATGTGTGACGTACCAAGGGACAACAGAAATACAAGTCGCTTCATTTTCCAAACAGAAGAAACAGCATGCCCTCTGTGTGGGCAGAAAGGAAATGAGGATCCGAGAGCACTCGCCCTCACCAGTGAGCCATGCAGGTTCCGAGCGCTGGGTGAGAGGACTCCGGGTCTGCAGGGCCGCACGGGAAGTCCGGCTTACCGAATGGTCGGGGAGGGCCAGGCCCAGCTGTCCTCTCTCGTGTCTGCCCCGTCACTCGGTCTTTCCCTTACTGGCTGTTGAATATTTGAGGGGCTGCCCTGCCTGGAAGCACATGATCCTAAGAGGGGAGAACCGCAGGCTTTGGGAAGCCCTGGAAGACTCCCGAGTCTGTGGGAATCTCCCTCCAGCCCTGCTTTCCCGGCCTCCGGGCCCGGCTTGCTCTGTGCACAGCCAGAACATGAGGAGGCCGAGCCCCAGGAGTGGAGCTGCCCCCAATCCCAGGTCCCATGGCCCAGCTCAGGCGCAGCAGCCACGCCCGAGGGCTCCCCAGAGCCCAACACTGAAGCAGACGCACATTCCTCCTCCCGCCTTTTCTCAGTTTACCTCATGGCTTTTGCTGTCTGCTTTATTACTTTCGAAAGTCCCTTGGAGTATGATTCCGGAGTAAAATTACCTCATTTAATGCAACGTGTTTCTCTTGGAAGCAAATCTGATTTCCTTGCTTGATGCTGGACAGTAAATGAGAAGCGTGTATTTTTCTAGGCTCTCCCTGCATCTCTGCGGTGCGGGGCCTCCCACAGGGCCACCCTGCCCCTCGGTTACCGAGACTTTGCCGGCGCCTAAATGGAAAGAGACGGAGGTCTGCACAAGTGCACTCTGCCTCACACTCACAGAAGGAAGGAAGCGACCTCAGCTTTGCCCAGTGGTTGCTCCAGGACTTTAGGCAGTTGTCCCCGGGCTGAGTGATGCAAAGAATAAGGCACGAATCATGTGCTTCCTTAACACTGTTAAAGACTCCTTCTGTCGGTGAGACCTGGCCGTGCAGTTGGGCAAAGCAAAGCAGGCTCTGAACTTGGAATTGGACGGCTGCATAGGCCTCTCTCCACCCATCCCAGTGAGACTGTCGCCCCCACCAAGCCACAAAGCAAGGCCACTCGAGTCTGGTCAAGGTCACAGGATCTCTGGCCCATGTCTCAGTGGATTTTAATTCAGTGTGTGGACACCATTTGCTCTTGGTGAAATACTTCCTGTAGGGGCTTCTGGGACCCCACATTCTCTTTCCCCACTTTCCTGCGGCCCTGTCTCCTGCTGTACTCAATTTTTCTCTTCCTCCTGACCGTTAATGCTGGCGCACCCCAGCCTCAGCCTCAGCCAGGTCTCCTCCGCCTGGTCTCGCTCTCTCCGGGATCTCATCTGGCCCCGAGCCTTCAAAGGCTGTCAGTCTGTACGCTGGTGACTCCCAGATTTTACCATGAAACCCAGCCTTCCCCACATGAGAAACCACAGACCTGACAGATTCACAATGGAGTTTAATTTTCTCCCCTAACCTCGCTCTTCCCTTAGCGAACAGCATCACTCACTGTTCATCAAGCTTCTCAGACCAAAACTCAAAAACTTGTCTTGAATTTTCTTTTGTACTAAATTTTATTCAATAATCAACTTCTCTCACCACCTCAGCTGCTACCACTGTGGCCAAAGCCAGTTTCACTTTTGTCTAATTACAGCAGCTTCCTGCTCATCGAAGGCAGACTGTACCATGGTTTCCAAGGACCATTCTCCAGGATTTACGGGTATGTCTCCATAAACCACTGTGAGTTCACATTATCCTGTCAAAAATGAATTTAGGTCACGTAACGTGCTGGGGCGCAAGCTGTTTGCCCTGGTCCCATGGCTGACCGGGAATTGTGGCTCCGGCTGCCGCCAAGCATCAAAGAGAGTTTTATACAGCACAGCCCCAACCTCGGACAAGGATCAAAATTCAAAGTATGGTATGTGCTGGTTACATATCACTTTTCCACCATCATGAAATCAAAAATTGTAAATCAAATTATCCTGAGTCAGGGACCATCTGTATTCACTTCCCCATTAGTGCGATGTTTGCCACAGGCCGTGCTTTGGCCATGAAATGGGACACAAATGCTGCAGGCCACGCCCAGGTGGAACAGCACAGAGTCAACAGCGTGACTCCATGAGCCCAGCGATGCTCCAGACAGTGCAGATCCCAGAGTGGAGATGCTAAGGACAACTCTGCAAAATGCAAAGCATCACCTTGGCCTCTCCCATTTGACCCTCTGCTGCGGCTACCACCTCCACACGCAGCTCGGGGTGTCTGCAAGGTGGAAGGAGGTCATGTCACTTCCCCCAGCCTCGCACTTGGGACATCCAGCCTTCTCCCTGTAGTCCCCACTGCCCCTGCTGCAGCCTGTCTCCACTCCTCCCCATTGTCCCTTCTCCCCCAGCCGAGCTGCCTCTATTGCTGTTTCCTGAATGCGCCCACCTCCCTCCAACCCTGGAGCTTTTACCTTCACTGTACCTGTCACTGGGCTACTCGAGCTCCAGGTGTTTTCACAGCTAACACCCTCCTTTCCCAAAGTTCTCCCGCAGCATCACCCCCTGACTTCTTGAACGTCTGGTTCACAGTGGGCCCCACTCCCCCTTCCCACCTGGCTCCCTGCTACCCCTGACCTCTGCTTTGCTTTACTCGATGGTACTGATTCAAACCAACCAGTACGTCATACATTTGCTGATTGATTTGTCTGTCTCTCCTTATAGAATTTAAGTTCCACAAAACCAAGAACTTTGTTTTGCTCAACATTAAATTCACAGAACCTTATAGCAACACAGTAGAACTTTTGAAATGAACAAATGAATTAATGAGTCAAGATCAAGTGACCGTCTCCATGAGAACGGCCGGTTATTTCACTTCTCTGGCTTTAGTTTCCTCATCTACAAAACGGAAATGTAGGCCCTGAGCTGTTTACTTTACAGGGTTATTATGAGGATCGAATCAAATCATGGATATAAATATGCCTTATAAGCAACAAAGAGTTATAGAAATACCTGATCAAATTGTCGGCATCTTATTTTATTAGAGATATCAAGATAGTCGTTGACCAAACTCTTAGAAAAATGAAACTTGTCTCTGATGATCTTCACCTCTTTTATCTAGCAGCATGTCCCTCAGAAAAAGGCATCTTTTCTTCCCTCTAATTTAAATATTTCCTATTTCTAGAGTAAAAAGAACAGTTCAAACCTAGGTCATTTCCAGATCAGCCTGAGAGAGGTTCCTGTGCCTCAGGAGGCTCAGATGCCTCACATGTTAGGTAGTGATTGGGGAGGACCAATTCCACACAGCTGTTAGGAAGTTTAAACAAATTATGCACAGAAGTCCTTTGACGATTGCGTGAGTCATAGTAACTAGATTCATCTTATTCAGTGCCTATGCAGATAATGTTAATATCAGCTTCATATGTTTCTCTGTGTGAATCACGATGGAATGCATGCCAATAACTGAGAGTGGTACTTAAAACTCAACAGGTGCTTCATAGACTGTAGCCTTTATTAGTAGTGGTGATGGGGGTGGGAATGGTGGCAGCAGTAATTTAGAAAAATTATAAATTCCAAAACAATGAAAAGACAAGGCTTGTGGTTCTGAGATACAGGTTTGTTTGTTTGTTTGTTTGTTTTCTCCTTTCCAGAATTGCATTGCTGAGTAGGAAATTACACTTCCTGACATCACAAGCATCAACTCAAATACAGGGTAATTCCTGGAGCAGCGGTCTCCACCCTCCTTTCCTGGCAAGGATAGAAGATCTACGGGTGCTGTGCCAATGTCAAAGTCACACACTGGCGGCATGAGCCCCAACTGTGGCCCTGCTCCCTGCCTGTGATTAGTGACCTCTGGCTCCCAAGCTCTCCAAGAAACAATGACTCTGTGCTTCAGGTAGCATCGCCATAAAACTGCCAAGGACTTACTAATTTAAAACAGACACTCCCTGCTCTCAAAGCTCGAAATGGACCCCAGACTGCTGGCTCATTTTCTCTGGGGGTCTCTGTTTTAATCTGAGAGAGGCTGCTGTGCCAACTCCCAACATTTGTTATCAATCCTGCAAGTGTTATCACCATTTCCTAGAGCCAGCTGCTAGAACATCTTCCCACCCTCCCTATAAAATTATCCACCACTATAAAAGACTTGCAGTAAAGACGGTGAGCTAATCACATACACTCTTTGTTCTCCCTCCAGTTATCCCAGTAAAAATCAGAGTAAAGGAAATTATTTCAGGCCCTTAAACCTCGATGACAAAGATAACAGGAAAGAACACAGGTGATAAAATGTGGAAATCTAGAAGCAGATGAACGTCGGTGGCAGAACACACCTGAGAATGCTGCTGTCCCACTGACGGCAGAGCGTGAGGACCTCCCAGTTTGCCTGCAGAATCCTGAACCCTGGATACGGTTTCCACCGAGGACTGGTGGGAAGTATGTTTATTTTAAATAGGCAAATCTTCCAGATCTCCTATCGTGCCCTTTCCTCAGCCCCAGGGGTGGAGATTTATTCCCTGGAAAGGAGAAAGCATATGGGGACACAGAAGGCTTCGCTGAAGGCAAGGACAACACTGAATGAAAACAGGGGGATGAGTTTGGCACACAGGGCCCAAACACATCTCCCTCACCTCTCAGAGCACAGGAGTCAGACTTAGCACCCTCCGTGCTACAGGCTGAGACTCAACTCTCCAAAATCTACGAGAGACTTAAGAGTGTTGATGGCAGAATTCCCGGAGACTCTGATCTAACAAATCACTGTGTAAGTAGTGAATCCCTTCCAATTAGCATTTCAAATTGTGAGCATCAGTCAAGGACCACCAGACCCCTGAGGAAATCCTCTGACTTGAAACCCTGAGGTCAGAATGTGGGGTGCAAGTCAGGAGCAAATTTTAGACAACTCTGCAGGAGATAAAAGTTTCTCAAATAAGTTATTACCAACATGTGTGACTGCAGACTAGTGATTAATTTTTTTTAGTATTTAAAAATTAATATTTTATTATATATAACTTTTTAAAATTTTATTTAAAGAGGGGAAAAATAAAGCAAAACAGAAAAAAGGTGAAAACAATACAGAATTTTTTTAAAAAATGAACAGTAACAAATCACTAGTTGATACATTACATATTGTCTTCTTGAATGTAGTTGTTCAAGTTACAAAATCAAAGCATACAAAGTGGACATTCAAACAGTGAGGCTGCAAACTGCTCCGTTCTCTGATCCAACAAAAACTTAGCAACATAATTATCATTCCTACACCCTTAAATATACATGCAGTTATATTCTTTAGAGCACTTGCTTTTCTTCCTTTTGCTTTTTAAGTCCATTATCTGTTTAGTTATATCATGTTTCAGGTTGCTCAGTACCTTGCTGATCTGTTTTGTTGTTATTTACTTTTTTAAATTTTTTTCTTATTATTTTTTATTTTATTGATTTATTTTATTTTGAGGTAGTAAGATACAGCAGAAAAAGACAGGACACAGCCAACTGAGGCAGTGCAGTGAAATTGACACAGAACCTCACAGCAGGCCACCGGGACAACAGCAATAGGCACAATAGTACATCTGGTTTTCTTCACAATAGTTGTTCCTTCAATCAGGCAGAGCAATATCGAAGGAAATACCAGAATTACAAGAAGAGAATATTGAATAGAGCAATACCATTGATCAAAACAGAGATAAAAATATTTGCCCTCAGAGATGGCAGAAGAAAATCCTCCTTATTTGCTATATTGCATATAGTCAAACTCGCAAGACATGCTCAGATCTCTGGCTCTCACTTGCTGGGGGTGGGAGGGGAGGTGGCGATGGATGTTTGATTCTTAGCCCGCACCCCCCTAGGCTCACAGCCGCCCACCAGAGGGGTGAACTGGCTGCCCATTTTCCCTGTGCCCCAAGGTCCAACATGGTACATCGCAGATCTCAGGAAACATTGATATGATTCTCACCCTGGGGTGGCCGCAGCTTGCCGGGCCACAGCCACTTACCAGAGCAGCATGCTGGTAGCTCTAATTTTTTTTTAAAAAAACTAGACTCTAACAAAAAGAAAACAACTGCAGAACAAACAGAATTCTTAGCAATCCAAACTATGACAGCCAGAATGGTACTTCCAATAGACAGGTCAAAAAATAAAGTTAGAGAAATCTCTTAGAGTGAAAACTCAAAAAGATGGAAGATATGCAAAAGATAAAAATCTTAGAAAACCTGCCTAAGAGTCCAACTGAGTAATTAACATTTCAGTAAAAGAGAACTTGTAAAATAAAAGACATAAGAAATAATCTAAGAAATTCCCCAACGTGGAAGGGCCTGAGTTTCTAGACTGAAAAGTTACATTAAGTACAAAGCATGGAAGATAAAAATAGTTTCATGCTGAGGGGAGTCATCTTGAATTTCCAAAGCAATAGGTACAATCTTCCAGATTTCCAGAAAAAATTAAAAAGCTGACTGAAAAGATCAGGATGAGTGTGGAGCTCTCAACAGCTACACTAACAGCAGACAGTTAATGTAACAAGGAGTGCAAAGTTGGGTGGAAAAATCATTTCCAGGCTCAAATGTCATGGCCATCAGAATCACAATAACTAGTATGGTGCGAGGCAGCTGTCCCACAGATGACCTTCTTGCCGTGGGTTGGATGTGTTCTGCCCCCGGGATTTGCGTGTGCAAGCATGGTCCCCAGTATGAGACACGGAGATCAAGGCTGGCCACAGTGCTTGTGAGCATGGATTTTCCTTCAAAGCACAAGACCGGCTCCTCCCATTTGTGGCTTCTGGTTCTGCCACCTGACCTCTCTCTTTCACTGTGATGCCAGCTGGTTGTCTGTGACAGATTCCCAGCAGACAAACGAAACTACTGCTGTGCTCTTCAGTTTCCAAAAATGTGCGCCTGATAAACGTTTTGTAAAGTACTGAGGCTCTGGTATTTTGTCATGGCAGCTGAATACGGACTGACACAAGTCTCGAAATATTTTCCTGCTGGTTACTCATCTAAAATTAGGAAGCAAAGCAAGAAAGTAGAAGGCACAGCATCTGTAAAATAGGAGTATTAGTCCAAGAAGGAGCAAACGAGTTGCAGGGAGGAAAGCTAAAGGAGGCACAGCACAGCTGTGAACTCAGCCTTGAAAGAAATGCGTCCAGGTGGGGATGGCTCAGAAGGCTTCGGGAAGATGGCCAGAAAGGTGGCCTTTGCAGAACACCTGATGTGAGTAATATGCCGAGGGGCTATTTAAGCAATTGAGAGCTTTTGAGATAAGTTAATGATAGAAAACAAAACGAAAGAAGAAAAAACAACCCAGCTGTCACCTCCAGGGAAACTGAACTTTTTGTACAAGAAAATAAAAAGTCATGATTCAGTCATTAAGAGTAGTGATGCAGCCAGGATAACACTGTCCCTAAATATTAGCCTGAGTCAAATGATGAAATAACATGAGTGAGATCACGAGAGCGCTGGTGTGGAGCTGATCAGGAAGTGGGAGCAGTGAAACAGAGCCACACAGCACAAAGCTAAAAGATAGTCCTGAAGCTAGCAGAAGGAAGGACAAGAAGACACTGTAAGTAGACACTTCCATGACACAGAGGAAAGGCAGAATAATCAGTTTAAGAGTGGGTGTGTTAACTCGGAGAAGGGGAGAGGTGAGAGGAGTGCGTTGGTCAATGTGTCTTTGGAACTATTTGACCCTGAAAATTATGCACATAACTTTGATAAAAATTAAAACTAGTCTTTAAAATTATCTGGCAGCAACAATAAACCACAAAGATGATTATAAGTTGGCTTCCCTTTGCTGTGTGCACACATAGTACCATTTGGGCGATACACTTTGCAAAGCATCTAAATGCATGAAAATATTTCAGGGAAGTGTTAATGACGGCCTGGACCAATCTGTCTTTTGTAAATAATTTCTTGTGAGAGCATACTAATTAGAGCTAGAATGGGCAAGGGGTACAACAACCCATCCATCACAGACTTGCTGCTCATCTACTGAACATATAGAAATAGATATTCACTAGCCTGTGGGGTAAACAACCAAATGTAAGATGAAGATTTTGGCATCAAAAAATGTTACTGTTCAAGGAAAGACATAGGACAAAAACTTCTGTAAAGTTAAATAGCGGTATGAGTTTATAAATGTTAAAAAGTACACAGATGTTACAAAATAATACATGACTTCTGCTAAACAAATACCTCAAACCACAAAGTAGTACATAATACGGGGAAAGAATCTCAGAGAAGAGTTTATAGGTAGATCTCAAAAGACGGGAGGCCTGTGAGCGTTTGGGGAAGGGAAAAATTCAAAACTTGCACCTCGAAAAGTAAGACGCGGTCGCTGTGCCATGAAAAGATTATAAAATCCACCCAGACATGTGAGTGGGTCTATCCACCAAACTGCGAAGGCCAAACAGCTTCCGAGACGCACAAACAGGCAAATGCAGCACCCGCAGCAAGGCCGAGTCCCAGCCAGGCGCTCTGCGGAGTGTGAGGCCACCGTTTGTGAACCTGGAGAGCCTCGGGTTCGGTGTGGGGTCTACGTTACAGACCCAGATTCCCGGAAGCAGCAACTACTCCTTAACAGACTCATTAATCAGGCATCGCACTGCTTCCACGTTAAACAATAAACCTGTATCTGTGCGCTGCTGTTCTTCGATGAAGCCGTAAGGGTGAGATTTAAGGGGAGAAATCCGCCGAGAGACTATGAACCCGCAGACCTTAGCCCTTTATAAAGTCCAAGCTCTCTGCTGCTTCAACCGATTAAGCCTCCGTGACATTAGTGCCAACAAAAACGAGCGCGGAAACTAACAAAGACGGGGCGATGAGATCTGCGTGACACTGGGATCCTGCCAGTGGGAAGCAGGAGCGTCTTATCCCAAGTTACCACCAGCCGAACTCACGCAAGGCAGACACTGGAGAGAAAAAGGCTGCTGATCCGAAAGCGACCAGGAGGGCTGGGGCAGCACTCCAGGAGGAGGCGGTAGGCGGGGGTTTCCACGCGTCCAGGCCAGCAGGCGGCGCAGCCACGAACGCCCACAAGGGGGCGGCCGAGAGCCGCCGCGGCGCCCTCCCGAGGAACCCGGGCTGGGGGGGAGGGGAGGGAGAGGGGGGAGGAGGGCGAGGGGAGGGGTGGGGAGCGGAGGGGCCTCGCCGCCGGCAGCCTGGGCTCAGGGGTCCCGGAGGGCGAAGCCCCAGGCCCGGGAGAACGGCGGGAATCGGGGAACGGAAAAGAACCGCGCGGACTCTGCGCCGCGCCGACTCCGCACGGCCCTGGGGGCGCCGGGCCTCACCCGCGCCGAGCTCCCGCCAGGCCAAGGCCCCCTGACCCCTGCGCTGCCCCTGGCGTCGGACGACCAGGCCGCTCCGGGCCACGCGGGCGGCGGACACGGGACCCGCGGGGGGGGCGGCTTCGGATCCCCCCAGGGCCACGCGGCGCCTGGCAAACCGCCCACCCGTTGGTACGCAGAGGCTGGTTCAAGCATCGTCCTCCCCTTCCAGCAAACCAGCCGGCCCCTCCCTGGAGCCCTGGCCCCACTACCAATCAGAAAGGCGGCGACCACTTCTCCTGGACCAGAGCTGTCAGAGTGGACACTTCTGGAACCGTGCCACCTGCCGCAGGGACAGGAAGGGACAGAGAGGCCTGGCCCACACAAATCCCAGAATTCAGTGTCCGTGATTTAGAGCTGGGTTTATGTTCAACTGTGCATAACAGGAGCCCAACTCCAGGGCTCAGCCGGTTTATTTTTCTCTGGAAAACACTGATCGAAGACCAGTAGGCAAGTTATCCTTTGATGGTGCTGTAACATCAAAGACGACCCTTAATCCTTATCACATGGCTGTCCTCATGCTCCCAGGATGGTTGCTGCATCTCCAGGCATCATATCCACATCCCCAGACAGAAGGGAAGGAAAGCACATACCCTTTTTAATCAGAAAATGATGCAGTCCCAGGAATCCCACCCTGTATGCTTCTGCTTCCAGCTAAATGTTGTGAAAAGGGCCACATGGCCACCCCAGCAGCAAGGTCCAGAGCTTGGAGTCGGTGCAGTTGGGCACGCTGAGAGGACAGAGGGGAACATACTGGGCAGACAACTGGTGGCATCTACCGCAGCCCCTGCACTTCTTTGTTTGCTACAGAATCCCACAAGTCCTTCTTTTGGTTTAAAAGACTCCAAGGCAGGCATACGTAACTCTGGATCAAGAAGCCACAGCTGCCAAATAACAAGGCCACTGCAGAGGCTTCTGATGCCACTGTGTCACAGCCATCCTGCCATCTTCAGTTTTCCCTCACAATGAGTCCTGGGCCAGACAGCAGGCCGAGGAAGGGGACACAGAAGGACAGAGGGACAGTTCCGCCCAGGCAGCCAGGCCCTACCTGGCAGCCATAGCAGGCAGAAGACCCCACCAGCACGGCTCCTGGAACCCAGCTCCTCCTCCCACCTCCCCTCTCCTGCAGGACCGCAGAAGGGCTGTCTGTGGCCATCACCTTCTGCCCATCCCAATGCTGACCATCCCGCACTGCTGCCCAGGTTTTGCTGCCGGCAGGAAAGGGAGAAGAGAGGAGCAGCCCTAGTTTGCCACTGAGACACATCAGCATGACATGCTGCCCACGTCTACGCGATTGTAACTACACAGCAATGAGAAGACAGTGAGGACTCCTTCCAGAAGGGTCACTAATGGGCAGAAAGCGGTGCGGAGCGGTGTGTGTGCTGGCGAGAACAAGCAGTGATGAAGGAGGGCGTGGCCCACGACACCAGTGCCACCGGCCAGCAGCTCCATGGGGAAGAAGCCAGGCTAGAGAGTGGGGAAGCGGGCTTTCGCGCCTCCTTCCGGTGTTTTCCGTTCCGGCCTGGGCCTGCGCAGCCTGTCTGGAGCGAAACGCGTTTCTGTGAGTTAACACACTGACCCTTTACAGTGGCACGCCTGGCTCCTGGGTTTAGCTTGGTTTTGTTGTGTTGTATTATGCTGTGTTTTGTTTCTGTTTTGTTTTATTTTGAAGACAGGACAAATGAAATTGGCAGCCATGGTTTGGGAGAAAAATAAAGAAAAACAGAAAAGTAGCCCCCACGGAGCACTAAAATGGAGATGCATTCTCCAGGGGTGAGCGCTCCGGTCTGTGGTGCACCAAGTGGTTCGGTCTGCTCCTCTGCACCGGCAGCTGAGGCGAGGCTGAGGTGGCCTCTGCTGCCCAGGTCAGCCGTTCTCTGCCGCACAGGCCAGGAGGGAAAGGCAGAGGCCTCTTCCCAGACTCCACCATCTGCACCACAAGCACTCAGCTCTGCACTGTGCCAGGCAAGTGGTGACAGTCTGTGAACCAGAGGCACCGTGGTGACAAAATACCCAGCTGAGATGCAGACTTCGGCCAGTGTCCGCACCACCCAGGCTGCGGAGCAATGGGAACACTCTCACCACGCTGGAAAACCCTGCAAAGGCAGCTTCGTGACTTCTTACCCAAGCTAACCTATCTCCCACCATCCCA
Source organism: Hydrochoerus hydrochaeris (assembly GCA_004027455.1). Lineage (NCBI taxonomy): Eukaryota > Metazoa > Chordata > Mammalia > Rodentia > Hydrochaeridae > Hydrochoerus > Hydrochoerus hydrochaeris. Next base: position 73,513 of record PVLA01005736.1, read on the forward strand.
TCCCACAGCCCCCGCCTTGTCATTTACCCAGAAGGACTGACAGCAAACATCCACACAGACACCTGCTCACAGGTGCTGAGAAGCAGCCTTGTTCCTAATGCCAAGGTTTGGGACCAACCAAGATGCACTTCGAGGATGAATGTAGAAGTGGACCTGGCTCATCTAGACAATGGAGTATTATTGAGCACTGAAAAGAGTATCCAGCCATGAGAAGGCAAGGAGAGAGTTTAAATGCTTACTACAGAGTGAAAGAAGCCTCAAAGGACTTCACACGGATTCTGTCACAGTACTACATCCCAGGAAAGGCAAAACCACTCAGACAGAAGAGCAAGGTTAGCGGTCAGGGAGGGGTGGACAGGGAGCTTCCATATGCCGAAGCTGTAGCCATGTGGTCCTGTAATGTGGATAGGATTAGCCAAAACCCCAAGGGACACCGCCAGTGTGGACATGAGTGTAAACTGCACGCTTTGGATGACGCAGCCGATAGGTTTGTCAATGGCAATAAATCCCCCTCTCCAGTGGGTGCTGAAAACGGGGAGAGGGGTATTCAGTCAGGAAGCAGGTGGGAAACCTCACCCCTTCCTCTGTTTGCTGTCAACCTAAAACGGCTCTAAAAAATAGTCTGCAGAATGCAGCAGTTGGGATTTTCTGTCTGTTTGTTTGTTTGTTTGTTGATGTGCAGGCGGTCGTCCAGCAATCTTTGCTTTGCCATCAGCCGCCATCATGTTGGCCCCCACCTATGCAAACTCACAGCTCCCACCCACGAGGCTGAATATTGATTGGATTTAGTGAGCCCAAAGCTGTTTGGCCTGGCTGCCAAGAACAGAACAGAGCTCCTAGCTTCCCCTTTCTCAGGCCATGCTTGTCATATCCAAGAGTAACTCTTATACCCCACTTGTGCTCCATTGACCCCCCAAAGGCAACAGGCCTGTCCACCTCACTACCCAGGGTACCCTGCTCTCAGAGTAGCACAACCTCTGCACTTCAGGTAGTTCTGGATTAAATAATGCTCAAAGCAACCAAATGACAAAGGACACTGCTCAGCCTGCCTCACCTCCTTCTCTGACCGCTGACCATCCCATGTGTGACCTTCCATTTATTGTTTTTGGTACTGAAAGCTTTTCCCCCAGCCTTTAACATTCCTCTATGGCAAACTGGGCCACTAATACATCCCAAATGTTTCAAACATTTTTAAAAGATGTCCAAGGGAAGAAAGGGAGCTTTTACTTTCCATTTGTTATGGTTCGTGTCTGGATGTCCCCCCAAAGCCTCAGGCTACATGGGGGGTGGCCTTTTATAGGCAGCTGAATCTAGAGCTTGTGATTGGCTCATTGTCCAGCACTGGGATTGGTAGTGTGAGTGCGGCACCCACCCCAGGCCAGGTAGCCTGTGTATGAGGTAAGGGAGGGCAGGAGGCTTTCTCCTTTTTCTCCCTTTTGCTCTTGCTGCTTTTGCCATCTTAAACTGTTGCCCCAGTGCCACGCCACCCTGCCTTGCAGCCAACTGATTGTGGACTGAAACCTCCACAACCTGTGAGCTAAATAAACCTTCCCCTCGTTAATGTTGGGTATTGGGTATTTTGTCTTAGCAATGAGAGAAAAGTAACTGAGACACCCTTGTACTTTTGGTGGAGTTTTTACTATGTACATTATTGCTTCCAATGTCTAAATATGTTAGAAGAGACTAGTGAAGAGATTTGATGTGTCATTTTCAAAAATGTATCTTTCACGGGTGAGGTCTTGCTGAAGATGGTGACTGTAGATTCCTACCAAAAATGTGTTGGTTCAGCCAAGAGAAAAATAAACAACTTTTGTTCTGAGTTTGGAAGCCATAGAACTTTATTAAATAGTCTTACTCTCACGTTCTAATATTCCTTTCTGCACAAACACTTCCTCAGTCAAAGCCAGAAGCCTCTGTTCCCTGACTTGGAAAGCCCACAGACATGTTGCCTAGGTCTGGCCCGATGGGGCATGCCTCTAATCCCAGCTCTCTGGGAGGCTGAGGCAAGAGACCTAGTAGAGCCCAGCCTGGGCAAGTTAGGGACCCTGCCTCAAAAATGCTTGAATGTGAAAAAAAGAGTGTCGCTCAGGACCTGAGTGCAATCTCCCGCACAAAAGAAAACAAAGGTGCAGATAGGCGGGGCCCCCCAGCCCCACTCCGCCACCCGCATCCCCCACCCCCACTCCGCCACCCGCATCCCCCACCCCCGAGGCTCTGCCCCTCGTCCTTGCTGGGAGGGGAGCCCCGGAAAGACTGCCGCGGCGCCCGGCCCTGCAGTCCGTGGTGCTGGCCGAGGAGCTCTGCTATGCCTCCAGGCCCCAGCAGGGGTCAGCCGCTCCCGCTGGCAGCTCCGGGGTGGCCTCTGGGAAGGAGCGCGGCCGGCAGGACCACTGGGAGGGCAGCCAAGCTGCAGGTGGGTCTACCCGCCTCCTCCGCGGGGCCGGGAGCCCGGGGTGTGGCCGGCAGAGGGACTCCCGGATTCCGGGAGTTCTGGGTTATTTTGTTTTATTTTATTTTAAATATAAACGTAAAGATAGACCTTATCAGTTATCAAACACCTTAAGTGCATTAGCAACAGCGTGGGAGGAGGATGAATTTTACAAAATTGACATTTCAGAGTCCAGATCAAGAGGGGCTAATTAGCTCACTCATAGAGGTTTGTTGATGACAATCAGGGAGCGACATAAAATGTATTAAAATAGATTTCACCTTTTGCTTTTCCTTTCGTAGTGCCACAGCAAACCCTTACAGTAGTGCGGTTCATGGTTTGTCCCTCTTGGACAGCGCCTTTTTAGCCGTTCTTTCCAGGGCTCCTGCACGCTGGGAAACCGTCCCAAAGCCCCGCGGTCCTGCTGGGTGATGGGCTGGGCCGTGGCCCACCATGCTTAGGGAGATGGACTGGGAGCCGCTGACTTCACCCTGGGGGCCCGGCCCAGCCCTGGGGCCCTGCCTGGGAGCCCCCTGCTGTCGGTCCTCCTGGCCCTCAGGACACGGGGTGTGGTGCAAGGTGCGCAGCAGTGTCCACCTTGACAAGGGGCGTGGGCTCATCCACAGGTGATCCCCCGAGGGGATCTGTCTTCCGTGGTGGCTCTGCACTGTCTGGGGGCCGCCTAGGTCCCTCTCTGAGCGTTGGTTCCACCCATAAAGTAATTGGTTGAGCTGTCTGTCTAGACACACCCACTGCCACACCCACTGCCCCTGTGGCCCGCACAGCTGGGTCCAGGTCCTGACTGGCAGTGCCCAGGCCCAGGTCTGCCTGAGTCACAGGTGTAAGCTCACTGGAACCACATGCAAGGGCAGGCCAAGGGAACAGAAGTGCCACTGTTGCCTCAGGACAGCGCTGGGCGTCCACCTCTGTGGCCTCTCTCACAGCTGCATCTCGCCACCCGGGGGCGCGAGATTCCAGGAGTCACATGGATGAGTGTAGGGGACATTCTCAGTCCCCAAAGCCAGCAGTCCTGGAATAGCCAGCAGAGCAGGCCTGGGAGCAGAGCGTAAGTGTCCAGGAAGAGGGGACAGGGCCATTAAGCCAGGAACCCAGCTCCAGTTCTGGCTCAGCCAACAACTCAATCAATGACAAAATAAAATAATAGTAAAAAGTGTGTGCACGCATGTGTACGCGTGTGTCCTGCATGTAGCAGGTGTTTCCACGGGCATCACTGTGACTAAGTGAAGAAGCCCTTGCCCTCTCCCGTTCCCAAGACAAGGCACCAAAGAGCAGAGAAGTTCAGCTCCCCCGCAGGGACCGCGCACCTTTCTGGCAGGGTGTCACTAGGGAGAACAACTAGTGCCAGCCGATGGGACAAGGTAAGAGAGAGGTCGGTAGGATCCCACATCCCTGCGGGGGACCCCAGAGTCCTGCACACGGGGGCTCTCCAGTTACGTCAGCTCAGAGCCAACCCCGCTGGTACAAGGAGAGCTCACCGCAGACTGCGACACCCAGCTTTTCTTCCCACTGGCTGCGAACCCTGGTGGTCTAGCGGTGCATGACTCTGGGTGGCTGTCTCCCCCATAGCACAGCCAGGAGCACAGTCAACACTTTCCCACCCGCTGCCTCTCACCACACAGCCTCCAGACCAGAAGACCCCTGAAGATGGTGCTCTGCATCCCTCCTCTCCCCCGAGGCCTCTAACGAGTGCATGGCCACCCCTGCCCTCTCTGTAGGTGCAGAACCATGTTCCAGAATGGGGATTTTTGTTCCTTCCATGATCTAAGTCTCCAGCATAGCAAGAGCCAATTGCTACCGTGTCTACACCAGGTGTGGGACCCCCACGCCCAGGGAGGAGGTGGTCAAGAACAGACTTGAAGACCTCAGTATGTGGACTCCAGAACCTTAAAGAAGTTGGAGAGGAAGCAATGAGGCTGGGTGTGGAGCAGGAATCTGGGGAGAGTAGCACGTCTAGAGCCCAGGCTCCCCATGAAGAAGGGCCTGGGAGCCTTGCTGCCTGTCCCAGGAGCTAGCAGCCTCAGGAGACCCCCCCCACCCTGAGGAGGAGCCTGAAGGGAGGAGTGGTGGCCAGCTAGTGAGGCATGGTATAGTGGCCCTGAGTTTTTCAGGACAAAGGGTGCTTGACAGTCCCCCAGAAAGCAGACCCAGCCCAGGCGATGGGGCACCACATGCTGGGGGATGGAGCAGAGGGACAATGGGAGGAGACTCCCCGTGCCCCTCCAGTGACCCACAGGCGCCCCCAGCTAGTATTGTGGCCCATATCCGATGTCCCCCAAAGCCTTGCAGGCTGCTATAGTTGATATTTTGTGTTAACTTGAGCAGTTTAGAAGTTTAACTGACAGACTTGGCAGGGAGCCAGGATCCTCACTTTGTAAATATCCTCATCCTGTGCAAGAGGAAGGTGAGGTTTTGTGAGTGCCACACCCACCCTGAGGGGCAGGTGGCCTACATACGCTAAAAAGGAGGGAAACAGGCTTGTTCTTTCCTCCCCTTTGCTCTGGCTGCTGCCTTGAGGTGTTGCCCCGGTGCCAGGCCACCCTGCCTTGGAGCCAGCTGATTATGGACTGAAACCTCCACAAACAGTGAGCTAAATAAACCTTTCCTTCCTTCGTTTTGGGTGTCTGGTGTTTTGTCCCAGCAACAGAGAAAAGCAACCAACACACAGGCTAAGAGGGGGGGCCAGTGGGAAGCGTTTGGATCAGGCGCCAGAGCTGGGTGGCTGCAGGGTGTGGCCTGGGAGGGCACAGCGCCTCCTGCTCCTCCCTTTGCTCGCTGGTTCCTGGCAGGCCAATGGGAACCACTTTCCTCCACCAGGCATAAACCAGGCCTTCCGCAATTGGTTGGCGTCAGGTATTGGATCCCCATGACAAGGAAGTGACCGAGACAGCCCAGCAGAGAAGCGTGCTACAAATCACCCAGGACAGAACCGGAGACCGGGAAGTGTGTCAAGCCATGGGACCCAGTGATAGAAGACACAGCGCTTTCCCTGCCTCATTCTCCACCCCACCCTGCCCAGTCCTGGAGAGGAAGCCTGAAGACCAAGGAAGGCAAACAGGCACTCGGGGTGAGGAAAGCAGGGCCCGGCAGCCCCCTGGGCCCTGCGCACAGAGTTGGGGCAGAAGGACTCGCTCACTCTATCTCTGTTAAGACGGGAGGATGTGGTCCTTCCCCAGAGTGGGCACAACAGTTACTGAACAGAGACTGGGTTTCCTGGAAGAAGTGACATAATGAATTTTTCTTAGATAAAAGTGACAAAAGAAGCCATGGACCCAGGGGTGGTAATCTCAGCACTCCGGGAGCTTGAGGCAAGAGTACTGCAAGTTTCGTCCAAGTCCAACCCAGGCTACTTAGCAAGGCTCTGTCTCCGGAGAAAGAACAGCTGAGCATGTAGCCCAGCGTGAAGCCCTGAGTTCAGTTCCCAGTGCTGCAACAAAAGGAGGAGGAGGAAGGAGGAAGAAAAAGAGAGAAAAGGGGAAGCCGTCATTGTCATGGGAGCTGCCTGTGTCTATTAAGAAACAGGATAAAAGCCGGGAGCATGGGGCTGGGGATGCAGCTCAGTGGCACAAGCACCTGCCTGGCAAACATAAGGTTGTGAGTTTGATCCCCAGTACCAAAAACAAAACAAAGCAAAAACACACATGTATTTACTAGCGCTACGTTTCATTGGGCTGAGGATACAGCTCAGCAGCACAAGTGCATGCCTAGCAAGCTCAAGGTTGTGAGTTTGATCCTCGGTACCAAAAAGAGAAAGAAAAAAAATCTATAGGACAAGCCTGGGAGGACAGCAAGTGAGCAAAACTCCAGCTTGTTTCTGTGCACCCTAAATATCCCTACTTTCTCAATATAATAGTGACACATACATACATACATACATACACATATCCAAAACTGGATCAGATGCTCTGTGGTATTCAAATCTCTGTTTTTTTCCTTGAAGAATAATATATCATGAAGTTTTTCTCTTGGAAGAAAATATTCATCAAAAGTTGAGCATATTGCCATCTGGAAATGCTGTCATTTATTTCCCAATCTCTTATCCAATGTTTGCTCTTGCAAATCACACTAAAATCAAATATCCTATGCATAAATCTCTGTACGCATATTTGATTGTTTCCTAAGGATGAATTCTAGGAAGTGGAATTACCAGATTAGTGGGTGGAAACCTTTTCAAGTCTTCTTAACTCTATCGTCAAAGAGGCCAGGGTCAAGAAACATTTTGCTAAGCAGGACTGAGCCACTGGGAATGGGCTTCTGGGGCTGGACACACAGTGGACAGCTGCACTGGGGGCGGGAAGCACCCAGAGTGACCGGCATGGAGGCCACCGAAGCCGCAGAGCTGACTCGCTGTTCTCAGCTAATTGAGAACGATGTTTGTGAGTCAGATGTGTTTGGCAATGTCTGGAGGGGTTTCTCACTACCGCGGCATTAGAAGAGAGGGGCGCTGCAGGCCTCCGCGAGGTGGAGGCTGAGGACACTGCTAGACTTCTGGACACCAGACAGCTCCTCAATGAGATGTCGGTCATGCTGCCACTTCAGGTTCAAGGCCACCCATGTATCTAGCACTGGGTCTCAGGGAAAGGCAACTCCATGATGAAGGTCTCAGACGGGTGATCAGAAACAGTGGTGCTTCCCAAGGCTGAGAACCAGCTCCCCGACACCTCATTCCACACCCCAAGCCTGTGGAGTGATTCCTGTTACCTATAGGGTAGAGTTCAACCACCCTGGCCTGCCCCGCCCCCAACTCCTCAGTGAAACCATGTAAACACACCAGCCTTACTCCTTTGCCTTTTTCACAGCATAAAAGGCTTTCTTTCCTGTCGCTGTCATTGCCTCAGCTTTGCTCTGGTTGATACTGAGTGTCCTCAACAGGTCCTCCATAGCATTTCACTCTGACAGGATTTGCCAGCCCCTTCCCAGATTTCCCTCTCACATCTGCACTTGAAGAAATCCTCATCCTCCTCTAAGTCCCAGTTCACCATCCTCGCTCTACAGAGCTCCCAGCCAACCTGCCCAACATTTTTAATTTGGCCATCACTGTGTAGAAAATCACCCATTAGACTCCATCTTTTATGTTGTGATCTTTACACCTGCACCCCAAGGGAGCACTCTGGAAGCAAAAAGCACCTTCTTGTCTTAGTTACTTCCTCCTTGCTGAGACAAAATACCCAACACACAAAATGTAAAGGAGGAAAGGTTTATTTTGGTGCACAGTTTGTAGAGGTTTCAGTCCATAGTCAACTGGCTCCAAAGAAGGGAATCATGGCAGAGGCATTCAGTGAGGAAAAACAGTCCATAACATGGCAAAGGTAAGCAGCAACAGTGAGCCTTCCTTCCCCTTTTTATGCCATCCAGGCTACAAGCCTATTGGTTGGTGCTACTGACACCCAGTGTGGGCCTTTTGTCTTCAGTAAATCCAGTCAGCCACACTCAGAACTATGCTAAACCAATTAGTGAGCTAACTCAGTACCACACACAATCCATATTCATGCAGCCTAGCTGTATCTTCACAGCCCCACATATAAGTGCGTGAGGATTTGAAGGGACATCTAAATATAAACCCTAACACTCAACTGTCAGCTCCCCAGGTACTGGATATTTGTGAAGTTCGTGAGTGAGTGAACAATTCCATGGTTAATGAATAAATGTTGTGTCCCATTCTTGTCCCTAGTTTACTCAACTAATTACCTCCAGTAACCATTCTCCTATCTTATGGAGCAAAACCTATATTTTAAACTTGAAATATTATCATTCATTTCTCAGCCTTGCTTGTAGATATGTGTTCCCATGAAATGAATTCTGGCCAGTAATAGATAACACAGACACCGCGTGGAAGCGGGGGTTGTACGTGGTTTTGCAGCAAGGACAGAATAAGTCTTCCTACCTGGAATCCAAATATAATAGCACCCAGGAATTGTGGCAGCTGTTCTGGCAGGAGAATGGAAAGTACACACGTGGAAGAACAAAGAGAGAAAAAGACTCTTGGCTCTTCGACAATTCACAGAGCTGGCTTAGTTGCCACATGCTACCTAGCTCAAAGATTATTTTTAAGGGTTTGTAAACACTTGTAAATTTAAACTCTTTAGTTTTGAACCTCATATTTATAAACAAACTAAATTCCCAAGCAAGCCCCAAGGATTCCTTGAGCCCACTGTGTGAAGACAGCTTCACCCAGAGGGTCTCTGAATTCCCTCCGCCGCCTTCACAGGCTGAAGAAAGCCTCTGGCAGCCACCTCGGTTCCGGCTGCTCACCTCTCTCCTCCAAAGCTCGAGAGGGAGAGAGAAAGCTCTACAAGTGCCAGGAAACACTGTACATTCCATTGGCAACCCTCCAGGAACAGGTGAATTCTGTCGCCTTCCTTCTGGGCAATATTAATATTTTACATTTCAAAGCCAAGCTTTGAGCACAGCGTTTCTTCTCCGCTGCCCCACAGAAGGCAACCCTTGAACCTACACCACTGCCCCACCGCAGTGCTCACATCCTTTGTCTCCTTCTACGACTTAGCTCTCTGGCTGCTGCCCAGCTATGGGATTTCCGGGCTTCACGTGAGAAGACCCCACATGCACAGCCTCTCACCCTCCCCACCAGGTCCGAATGACTGGAGTCCTTAATTGCTTCTCCCGCTCCCTCACCACAGAAGCCTCACTTTGATCCAGTGTTTCTGTGTGACAGTTAGGCTTCCAGATAGAGGTCATTTCTCCACTGCCCACCTCCTATGACCAGTGGCCTGGCAGAGACATCAAACAGGCCAGAGACCAGAGAGCACCCCGGAGTATTTTTATTCACACTCCCAAATCTTTGTCATATGAAGCCTTCGGAGAGGCTATCTATGTGACACAGATAAAGACAGCTTGCCTCAAGTGAGAGGTGGAGGAGACAGATTGAAGGGACCCGGTGGCCCACCTGCCGCTGCTCCTGCCTCTCGGAAGCCTGGGTCTCTGGTGCCCGTGTTCTCCCATCCCCCACTGTCCTCAGTGCTGCTCCCCAGGTGTGCGTCTGAGTCCGGCCCTCACTCCAGTCCGTCGTTAGACAGATGTCACCTTGCCTTGGAGGCCTCTGCTGGCCGCTTGTGTAAAGCAAACCCCACGTACCTCTCTCTCCTCTTTCAGGCAGCTTAGTCTTGCCTCAGCCCAGGTCCCCTGAGAAGCAGAAGCAAGGAAGAAATAAACAGTGCAAATTTTTATAAGAGGAAGCATATGAGAGAATAAAGGGAGAGAGTAGGCCAGGGATAGGGCAGACCTGCCCCAAAGTGGGGAGACGAGAGGGAGAGAGCAAGGGGTGGAAGGAACCCAGACTGTAAGTGCTTTTAACCCTAACCTAACCCTAACCATCCGTGAGTCTTAGCAAGCCTGCCACCTTCGGTCATTGGCGGCAAGCAGGGGGACTTTGTCCCCGGTGCACACACCGTGATGGCACCAGGCTGCGCTGCTGGGACCCTGGTCACTTACACCCCTTGCCAAGAGGGAGCTATGTGGCTCATGTTCATGGCCCCCACCGTCTTCCTTGTGGCACTTCTGCTGCCTGACCCTGTCCAGTTTGTTTATCATTGTCTCTCACGATTAAATGTGAACTCGATGACACCAGCAGCATGCATGGCCATTCACTGCTGCACCCTCAGCTCCTTAAACAACAGCTGGCCATTAAAAAGGGCTCAGCAAATGTAGGCCGGATGAGCTGAAGGGGCTGGACAAGAGCTAACGCGTGAAGGAAGCAGTGGAAGATCTCCGAGTTTTGCTGAGATCCGAAGTCCCTTGTGTGAGGTCATTAATGGTCCAAGCACGATGTTACCATCGGCACAGCCTCCACCCGGCCCCACACAGTGCCTCCAACGAGCCTCCAGCACAGAGCATAGTTTCATAACTCTGGCTGCTGGCTGCAGAGGGGCCAAACCCTACGGGTCATGTGGGAATCTGATTCCACCATGCAAGTTTCAGCATTGAAGAGATCTGAGGTGGTCGGGACACAGGCTGATGTGAGCATGGAAGCGTGAAAGGAGACAGGCCCCGCTGCACATGTGCACTGGAGTCCAAAGTGATTTCCCCCCAGGCTAGTAAAAGCAAAGAGCCCAGCGCTGAACGAGACCTCTCCTGCTAGTCTACAGGGCCCCCCAGAACGAAGAGGCTCCCTTTGGTGTGACAGATTGAGCTCATCTGTGTAACAAGCCCTAAAACCTCACGTGTGTTCCGAAGGGCTGAGGCTGCCTAATGGCCTCCCCAGAGCAGCCACGCCTTTTCTGTCTTTTGCCACATTTGTAGCCAAATCTGCTGCAATGCTCTCCACATTTCAGCAAAAATGGAATCTCACAAACCTTCCAAAGGCTAATGGTGACCTCTGATATTTCATTACATAGCTCCGGACCAAGCAAAGGCCAAGGCATTTGATGGATTTGAGATCACGGAAGCAACTCTTATTGTCTGCTCCACTGACCCAGGGGAGGACTCCAGAAAGCGGATCTCAGGGACCAGCAGGAAAGGAGAGAGGCTGCATGGACAGGAGAGTCTGTTAGCACCCAGCCCCCTACCTTCCTTAATTATGCTTTTATCTGGCACACTACACTCAGGCATTGTAGTGAGCTTTCCTATAAACAAAGATCTGAGCAAACAGTTTAAACAGCACTAGTTGATCCACTGAGATGTAGTGCGTAGTGAGTGTGTCAGATCCCTCATTCCCACAAACCCCTGGGGCTACTCACTCGGAGTCACGGCAAGCCCTGTCCCCACACTCAAGGGCTGGCTCCAAGACCAGCCAGATGCTGTCTGAAACACACCCTTCCCCATGACTCACAGCAGGAAAATTTTTTTAAAAAAAGAAATACTTCATTAAATTGACATTTACTAAATTTTGACTCTATGCGAAAAGCCAGGGATAAAATTATCCCTCCCCATAAATAACTTGCAGAAAATCGGTGTGAACAGAGTTTGCTGCATTGGTTAGGATGTTACACCTACAAATGACAGAATGCCCTTAAAATGTGATGTGGGCATCAAGGGGTTATTAGTTTTTTGGGGTTTTTTTATTTTTATTTTGAGAATAAAACCAAATGAAATAAAACAGAATTGAGTCAATCAAAACAACAAACATGGTACATGACTTCAAAACGAAATACAAGGAAATCTATAATGGCTACCATAATGCCTCTTGCTATCTTCAGAAGAGCTGCCCATACCATCAGGCATAATAAAATGAAACAAAGCAGTGCAGAGCTTCACAACAAGATAATAGAAAATCAATAATAGCTATCATAATATATTTTGTTATCTTTGAAATAGCTGTCCATGCTATCAAATATAATAAAATTAGACAAACTGAAACAGAATAATACCAAACTAAACAGAGCAATGAAAACAATATGGGTTTTAAATCATGATAATATTTTAACAATGGCCCCTACCTTCTCTTTTTAGACACTTTCTCCCCTGTCACTTTCACAGTATCTATTGTGCATTTTGGATCCCACTAACTCCCTTAGTTTTTATACGAGGGAGACAACACAATGTTCACCCATGTGACTCTGAACCATTTCACCCATGAGCATGATCTCAGGTTGTATCCACTTATCTACAAGAGCTTCAAGGTTTTCTTTCTTTATAGCTGAGTAGATTTCCATTGTATAAGAGTGCCATGGCTTTCTTGTCCACTCTGCAGCTGATGGGCGAGCTACCCCCACTTCTTTCTGGTTCCCTGTCACATAGAGCATTGTTCTCTCTCCTTTGACTCTCGATCTATGAACTCCCTTTTGAGCTAAATGTGTTTCTTGTATAAAGCATACTGATGGACCCTGTTTCCTGATCCACTCTGCCTTGTGTTCCTTTTCATTGGTGAATTGAGGCATCTACATTAACGGTTATGGCCAACATGCTCTGCCTCATCTCTGCCATGCTATTTCCCTGCTGTTGGTTGCCTACTTTTCCCCTCCATTCCATTGTCTGGTCCACTCGGTGATCCCTCTCTGCCACTGTTCCTGGAACCATGGTCTTTTTTTTAAATCACTCTAGAATGTCCTTCGGTATTCTTTGTAGGGTTGGTTTGGTGATCATGAATTCCTTCAGTTGTTCTTTGTCATGAAAGTATCTTGTTTCTCCATTAATTTTGAAAGATAGTTTTTCAGGGTACAACAATCTAGGTTGGAAGTTGTTTTCTTTCTTTTTTTTTAGAGAAAAAAAAGCAAAACAGAAAAAAGAAATAATACAGAATTTTAAAAAAAACAGTAAGAAATGACTAGTTGATAAATTACATGTCTACCACCATTCACTAAACTAACGTCAAAATGGATTAAAGATCTAAATATTAAAACAGAAACACTAAAATCTACTGGAAGACAAGCTAGGTAGAAATCTTGGATACAGAGGGATAGGCAAAGAATTCATGAAAAAAACACAAACCACATGGGGAGTACTTGAAAGAATCAACAACTGGGGTCTCATCTTATTAAAAAGTTTTTGCACTTCAAAAGGAAATTGTTTTCTTTCAGGACTTGAAATATTTCACTCCAGGCTTGTCTTAACTTGATGGTTTGTGTTGAGAAGTCTTGTGATTCTTACGGGTTTTCCTTTATAGGTGATCTGTTTCTTTTCTCTAACAGCTTTCAATATTCTGTTCTTGTGTTGAATTACTGGGATCTTGATTATTACATGTCTGGGCGTAGATTTATTTTAGTTATGGTGAGCTGTAGTTCTATATGCCTCACTTATCTGAATGTCACTTCCTTTGCCCATGCTTGGGAAGTTTTCCGATATTATTTCTGTAAGCAGACTTTTAATGTCATTTGTGCTGACCCCTGCTTTTTCACTCACACCTATTGTTCTTAAGTTATATTTCTTTGGGTTTCTTGCAGCCATTGAATTGTTACTTCCTGGCTCCTCATTATTTTTGAGAAATCTTTCCTTTCACAATCACAAGCTGCAAACCTGTCTTCAAGGTTTGAAAGTCTATCTTCAGTTTCTTTCAAGTGATTTTGCCAGCTTTCAATGGAGTTTTATTTTCCTTGGATATCTCTTTGAATCTGTTTCATGCATTCTAATTCTTTCCAATATTGTTCATTCAAGGTTTCCTTCATTTTCCTGTGCTCTTCTATTTTTTTTATCTGTCTTCTTTAGAGGTGCTGAGAATTTTTTTATTATGTTTTTCATTTCTTCTTTCACCTGAGGTAGTGTTTCTGTTCTAATTTCTTTTGTAGCCTCATGAAGTTGTTTCTTTACTGCAGTTGCCACCACTTCAGAAATTTCAGGTGTGTGATTCCCAGTCTCTTCCATGTTTACACCTCCTAGTCTTGCTCCGCTTGTTTTGGAGGCCAGAGACTACCTTGTGCTTCTTCATCTTGACGTATTCCTGGGCTCTTCCAGACAAGTGGGTAGTGGGGTCCCCCACACTTCCCACTAATGCAAGACCTTTCAGTTTTTCTCACTAGTGCAGGCTATGGGTATGGTGGCCATTGTGTGCACGAGTGCAGGGCTGACTGCTGCTTTTCCCAGCCTGCACTGGCTCCCCGATTGCTGGTGGAGTGTGTGTGGGGGCGGGGCTGGCTGTCATCTCCAGACCAAGCTAGCTACCGGGCCAGGAACCTCAGCAATGGCTGCTGGAATGCCCAAGGGGGTGTTATTATATCTCACATGTGGAAAATCTAGAGGAGAAAGTTCTCAAGTTACTTCATGGTTCAGGAGAACCAAGGTCTTGTTCGCCCTCTTGTGGGCTCTCTTGGCTTCCCTGATCGCTGTAAGGTGGCTGCTGCATCTGCAGACATCGCCTCCTCAGAATGGCAGTCTGTGGGGAGGCTATTACTGGCTACTACGGTTCCTGTCTGGATGCCCCAAGAACCTCGTGCACTCGTAGGGGCAGCTTCAGGAAGGCGTTTGGATTATGGGGCTCATAGCTGACTCGGCTGTTGGAAGGTGGGCCTGGTCAGAAGAGGAGGGTCACTAGGGTGTGGCCTGGAAGGGTCTGTCCTTCTCCCTGGCTCCTCCAGTCATTCTCTCTGCCTCCCAAATGCCTGTTGTGAGCACCTCTCCTCTACCACGCCCCTCTGCTGTGCATCCTGACTTGACGCCAGCCACCTGTGGACCAGAACATGAGCCACAATGATCAATATCTCCTTCCCTGACTTTGTGGGTGTAGCATACTTTGTCCTAGCAACAAGAAAAGTGACTAGGACAATGGCAGAAGGAAAAGTATCACTCCTTTGCATCTGTTACATTGATTAATTCTTGCCTTCATTTTTCTTTTTCTAAATGTTCATTAAACCACTACCTGGCTAGGTATAGTCCAGCTGCAAACAATCCAGCAGCCAACAAACTGGGCATAAGCCAAGGCCCTTGAGAGCTGGCACCTGGCTGTCTCCCAGCTTCCATGGGCTCTGATGCATGCCCCGGCCTCCAACTCTTCCAGGTCCAATAGGCAGGTATACCTGGGACTCTGGTACTATTCCTGGCTGCTGAAAATGTGTTAGGGTTTTACTAAAGAAAATAGATATAACATGAGATACACAAATGTATTACAAGTGACAAGATTGGCTTACAAGGACCAGCCAAAGAGTCAGAATGAGGAAGCGTGCAGAGGGTGCCTGCAAGCTGGAGGCCAAAGGTTCAGTCCCAGGTGTGGAGTTCACCGCAGTGTCCCATGCAGTCCACACCAGGGTCTGCGACCGAAGGCTGAAGGATCCAAGGCAGAAGCCAAGTTTTCACTGGAAGCCAAGAGACCAGGCCAACCTGAAGATCACAGCTGGGGCTCCATCAAGGAACAAAACCTCATCTGTCCTTCCTCCTCCCCTTTTCACCATCCAGGCAATGAGCCACCCTAGGGCACTAAGCTGATTCAGTTAAACTCTAAATGTCTCAAGTTGGCACAATCAGCCACTACAGGGAGCGCGATTCCCTGGCCTTTAAAGTCGCAGTGTGAGAGCTGCTCGCCCTCACCTGATAAAGAGGGGTGTCACTACTGCTCTCTCAAGCCCACACCATCTCTTTTTCTTGTAGAACACAGAGGAGGGTAGGAAAGAGAAAATTTTCTCCCTATCTGAAGCAGCCAGGAGACGCCCCAAAGTAAGACTGATTTCTCCATATGATTCACCCAGCAATCCCTCCACACTTCTCTCGGGTCGTTGAGAAAAACAGCTAAGCGTCGCTATTATTCTGGGCTGCAGGCAGAGATCAAGGATGGATGGAAGGTTTGTTGGAAGCAGGAGCTGGAAGAGTTGAGTACATGGGCTCTGTGATAGGGCTGCCTGGGCACCCCCATTTATCAGCACCGCCACCGAGCAGGAGGGACAGATGGCGAGCCGTGCAGTTGGGAAGAAGCGGTCCACTGGTGTGGGTGACAAGGACCATGATGAGATCAATAGCAGATCCACACTGCAGCACTGTGAGGGATGATGGCAGGGACCATGAAGGGCGACAGCGGGGCGGGGACACCCCACAGGAGACCTGTGCGCTGCAGCCTGAGGAAGCGGTGATGTTCCTGGATCTCCTGATGCTGTTTACCTGCCGGCGCACGTCCTCCCCCCCACTCAGCCTGCGCCACGCTGAAAGGCAGGAGGGTACGATTTCTCTGTCCGGCAGAAACTGGGGTCGGCCGTGTCATCCTTGACCCTTCACGTCAAGGCCCATTGGCTTATGTCCTGTGTTTAAAGAACAGCTCTCTTCCTCTGAAAATGCAACTCAGTGCAACCATTAGATCAAAATGATGGTTACAGATTGGTTCCTGTGCAATGTCCATCCAAGTGCCTGACCATTTGTTACAGGACAGCTGTTACCTTTTTCCTGACAAGGAACCAAAGGACCATGTTACCCAGAACGAAAATGATTGAAGTGTGATTATTTTCCTTGTAACCTCACTCCTTCCCCATGTAAATTTACATAAAATGATGTGGTAATCCTTTCCCTCCAGGCTGGCCTGTCACACGATCCCCTTGGGATAGCCAGGCAGCTGTCCCCAACCCAGCCCCAGGCTGCGGTGATTCGGCTTCTGGATGGTAAATGCAGGCTGTGTAGATGAGTACCCCGATGACCCAAACTGGGGGGTTACTTCTGGATTTGAATTCCATGTGTGCTTTGGCTATTGATCCAATGCTGCTGATGAGATCAAAACAATCAAGGGCTGTGAGACGCAGTGAGATGGCCCGAGAGGCTTCATGGAATTAGTTAGAAATGCTGATGCCAGCGCTGCCCTGAGGAGGACATTTCCAGGATGTCCAGGAGAAGACGCTGCAGACTCACTTTCCACGTCAGGACCCACCCTTCGTGCTGTTCTCTCAGCAGACTGTCTCTCTATGGTGTTCAGAAACACAGGCAGCAGTGGCCACCGAGCAGCGCCCAGGGTACAGCAGGGGAGCCACGGAGAAGCTGAGCGATCATGGCCCATGGCACGTCCTCTCGAGATCCGGCCTGAGGCGCCTGGGCCAATGGAGTGATGGTGTCCAGCGCCCTCGAAGCTGGACCCAGCTTTTCTGAAATGGGCACTGAAAACTTGATTTGTTTTATGCTGTGAAAGATTCTGTTTAAAGGTTGAAAAGACAACCCAAAGATGGGAGCAAATATTTGCCAGCTGCATCTCTTACAAACGCCTTGCATCTAGAATATATAAAGAATTCTGAAAACTCAACAGTGAAAAAACAAACAAATAATCCAACTCACAAATGGCCAGAAGACGAGAACAGATATCTCAGCAAAGAGGAGAGACAGATGGCAAATAAACACAAGAAAAATTGTTCAATATCATTAGCCATCAAGAGAATGCAAATTAAAAGCACAGTAACCTACCCTTACACACAGGCTTGGGAGCAGCTAAGATATAAGAACAATGATACCAAATGCTGTGAAGGTGCAGAGGAACTAGGCCCTTGCACACTACTAGTGGAAATGTGAAAGGGTACAGTCAGCTGCCACAGAAAAGAGTTTGCCAGTTCCTTACAAAATTTAAAAAAAAAAAAAAAAAGCACTTACTGTTTGACTCAACAATTGCATTTCTGGGCATCTGTCCCAGAGAAATGAAAACTTATGTTCACGCAAAAACCTGCACACAAATGTTCATAGTAGTTTGTTCATAACAGCAAAATACTGTTGTGGGGACATCAATGTCCTTTCATGGGTGAATGGCAGAGAAAACCAGCACCTCTACAGGGTGGAACACTGACCAATAAAACAAAATGAATTAATATTGCCTACAACAATCTGGATGGACCTCAATGGCATTATGCTTAGTGAAAAAAAATTCAAAAGGTCACACAGCTTTGAAATATGATTCCACTTTGTATTAGTCCATTTCCTGCTGCTATAACAAAATCTCTCAGGACTGGCACTTCATAAAGAAAGGAGGTTTATTTACTTAGCTCATGGTCATGGAGGTTCAGGGGTCAGGTACAGGCTTCTGCCTGGCTTGGGGAGTTCCTGGGGCGGACAGCATGACAATAGCAGCCGTGTGGATATTTGAGGCTGACACAAACAACCACGCAGCCCAGCTGGAAGCCAGGAGGCAGAGGGGCAAGCATGGACCTCCCCCTGAGGCCACTCCTCAAACATCCATCTCGTCACCACTCTAAGGGGCAGTCTTTCAATGTATGGACCACTGTGGGGCATGCGCAAGCCATGTGCAAACCATGGCAGCCCCTAACCCTCCCAAAGTAACAAAACCATAGAAACATAGAACAGATGAGTGGTTGCCAGGGGAAGGGAAAATGGGGGAGTAGAAATACAAACAGGTGGCAGGGAGTTCTTTCATGGGACAGTCTGTGTGCTCATTGTGATGGTGGTCACACAATTCAACACATAGGTGAGATCACACACAGAGAGACACACACAGATACAGAGAGAGAGAGAGAGAGAGAGAGAGAGAGAGAGAGAGAGAGAGAGAGAGTCTTTAAAAGTGCTGAAATGAAATCAGTTTTGTCCCAGTGTAAATTTCTTGGTTTTGACATTGTACTATAGCTTTGTAAGATGTCACTATTAGGAAGGTAATAAGAGAAATAAATCATACTCACAAGCTTAAATATTATATGGCTCCTCTTATATAAGAAACTCAAAGTATAAATATAGACCAAAATGAAAGGTGAGTAATAGGAAGCAGGGAGGCAGATTTTTCTCAAAGAGAAAGCGGACCATGAGATAGAGAGGGAGAGAGGAGACGGGAAAGGGGTGAGAAAAGGAATTGAAATGTGTTATGTACAGGTACTAACTCCCCACAAGGGGACTAAGAAGAAGGAGAAGGAAAGGCACAGGAAAGACTGGAAAAGACAGCACTGCTGAGGCCTGTGCGCCTGCTCACAAGCACCACACTGTCCACCCACTGGGGCTGGACGTGATTGTCCTCCATGAGTAGAGCTATGAAATGCACTAAAAAAATACAGTGATGATTTATCTGTTTAAATTTATTTCAGTAAAAGACAGGCTGTCCTCAATACCCTCGAAATGCTCCCTACTTCACACATGCTGTCCCATCACCTGTGCCAGCTTCTGAAGCAGCCCTGGACGTCCTCCTTCCTGAGTGCCTTCGGCTTGGTGGCTGGCTCGGTGTCCTGAACCAACTCAAAACATTCACCACTCATGACCATTTTGACTTTGGAAGAGCCAGAAGTCACACGGTCCCAGACGCAGTGAATAAGGTGGACGGGGACACTCCTAGTATTTTTACAAACCTGCCCCTTTGTCGGGTGACCCGAGACAGCAGTAGTCACCACAGTTTGATCACATCTTCTAATACACTCAGGGAAGGGCACTTCCAGCACTGCTTCAGCAAGCGACAAGTACAATGGAATCAGTTTCAAGCGAGACAGAGAATCCAGAGTGGACTAATGTGACTTTACTGTAATACATTTTTTAATCTAAGTATTGACCTATATTTTTTAAGCATCCCTTACATATCTAGAGTGTCAACTCCAGAAGTTTCTGTTGCCCCTGATTTATCTAAATTCCTAGAGGGAATTCACTATTTCAAGTAGAGCTGCTTCTAAAGGGAATGAGCCCCATGTGTATCACCTTTGTTTGAAACCATTCACGCTTAGCATTGGTCCTCAAATGTTCTTCAATTGTTTTGAAGCTGTGAGGGCCTCCTTTATTTGAGACTATTGGAATTTGGTTACAGATGTATTGGCAGGTGTCCTTTCTAGGCCCTTGGTGAATCTGTAATGCTTGCTTATTTATTTAAAGCTTTAGTCTTTGCATACCTGAGTCCATCCCTTTGAGCTCTAACTTGAAAGTAGACTCTTGCTACTAATGCCACTGGCCTCCTCCTATGTGCTCCTCCTACAGGTCCTTCCCTGGTCAGGCCCATGACTAAAATTGTACATATTCCACCACGTGCTGGTCCACTTAGGTCTCACAAAACACATATGGGACAAAACAGGACCAGTGAGAGAAAGTCTGTCACATGCTAACAACTTTGGAGGTATGAGTTTCTTTGAGACTTTTTCCTTCCTTTTACTGTATTAGCAATAGACACCTGCATAAAGGAAGCTCACAGGCGGCCTCTACTGAAGGAACTGCAAGAACATGAGGCCGAGAGGACAAAGGTCCTCAGGTGTCCTCAGCAGGCTGTAGTGGTAACAGTGGGGAGATGGGAGTGGTGCACATTTACAGAATGACAACAGCTCCAAGCTGCCTCCATTTCCATGCCTCGTGTCCCCTGACTGTGAGGCTGGTATTTGTCCCTTGGTTTGTTGACCCCAGTGTTAACTCTGAACGTAAACACAACTCCAGTTTTGTTTCTGACTCTCCTCTGAATAATGCGCAGGATTTTCTTGACCTCAGATGATACACAATCCACACATTTTTAGCAACCATCTGCAGTGAATATTATATCCCATTTCTGATTGGCAACTGATGGCATTTCGTGAATTACTCAGGTTTGTCCCCTTTTCATGTGTGTTTGCACATTTTTTTTGTTTTCATTTTTTTTATTTTACAGAGAATAGAACAAAAGAGGACAGAACAAAGCAGATCAGAACAGAACGTTGTAAGCTACACAGCATTTCACAACAAGACAACCAGATATTAACAGTAGCTACCATAATGTGTTGTTCTTTTCATCATGCATTATATAATCAGTTCTCATAAACTGTTTATAAGTTCTACGCATGCCTGAATCTCCACATGCATTTCTCTCCTTTCTGTATTAGAGGGTAAGAAAAAAAAAAACTTAGCAAGACAAAGCAAAACAGATCCCTAGAAAAACATGAAACAAAACAAACTAGAATACTGAATAAAGCAACACCATTAATCAGAACAAAGCAAAACAGTGATAAAAGTATTTGCCTTCAAAGAGATGGTAGAAGGAAATCCCCCTATTTGCTACATTGCATATGGTCAACTTCTCAAGAGACGTCCAGATCACTGGCTCCCACTTGTTAATATGGGGGGTGGGGGTTGATTCTTAGCCCGAGCGCCTACAGGCTCACAGGCTGCTCACCAGGGAGGGGAGTAGTTGCTTGTTTTCCTAGGTCTGGCATCTCAGGAGACACCACTGGTTCCCACCCTGGGCCTCTGGAGTCTGCCACCATTTACACATTTTTGTACCACACACTTTTCCTGCCTCATTTGACATCATTTCTTATACACTTATCATGGGAGAGGCCCTGGAGTGTCCCCTGGAGAGAGTCACAAGCAGAGCTGGGCACCATCCCTATGCACAAAAGAGAAGCTGCATCCTGGGTCACCTGACCCAGCCCACGCAACGCATGCTCCTGGCTACAGGGATTGGCTCACAGAAGAGCGCCTGCTGCCTAGAAGAAACAAAATATATTTTTGAACTAATTCCATGAGCTCTGTTTGGGACATGGAGAAACAATCAACCTCTTTCTGCTAAAGCTGCTGTCTTGTCACCACATGCAGCCTAGGATGGAATCAACAGATTGCAAACCAAGTAGCACAGAGAGACACACGACTATATTACGTGAGCCCTGAACCTTACTGAGCCTGAAACCAGGGCTGCCCTTGACCATCTCAGTTACTTGGGCCGGTAAATTTCCATTTTGCTTATGTCGTGTTTGGCTGGATTTGTGTGACCCCACACCGGCCAAGTACTAACCGCAAAAGTTAAAAGAAGGATCATGACCCATCCTTAAGCCAGAGCACTTCAGTCCCTTGGAAAGAGAAATATGGACACAGGGGATCAGTGGGTCATTTTCCAAGACTGTTTGCCCCTAATTGGAAGCAACAACAAGCTGGGCCGATGGGACTCTCCATCATCCGGCCTCCGGGATGGCAGTTTGTGGCAATCGTGCAGGTCAGCAGAGAATTCTTACCACGAACTCAAAAACTAGCATCTGGGACTTAGTTTTTCCCCTTAGTAGTTCTGTGGCTTTTAAATGACCGCCCTCTTTTGACTTCCGTTCCCTCTAATAGGGAAGGACTAACCTGGTCCAAGTGATCCAGTTCCCTGTGTGTGGCGGCCGGTGTCTCTGCTGAGACGGGGCCACTGCTGCTGCAGTTCCTGCCGTCTGCGTTGTCTCTGGGTGACGGTGACAGTGATAGAGAGGGCAGGAGTGACAGCTATAGTGATGTGACAACGGTGGCTGCCAGTGATATTAACGTGGTTGATAATGGAGACAACAACACTGGCTGGCGGTGCTGTGATGCCTTTGGGGTGGTCTTAGCACATTAAAATTAAAATCTCCTCTCTTCCAGCCCTTAGGCCCACCCTCAGCGGACAGTACTGATGCTTCCAGAACTGCCAATCTTAGAACTGGAGGAAACCCTACGAAGGCCTCTGTTCTGACCCTGTGTGTGAAAGGGGGGCAGAGTCCTGCTTTGCAGGTGAAGCCACAGAAGCTCAATGTCCATCCAGCTGGTCTTTCCAAAGCCACCAGTGGGGTGTGGTTCTTAGCAGCAGGCAGCTCTGCACTTCATCCCAGGCTTTCTCCCCTGGGCACGGACACTGTTGACCCTACAACTGGTACACTCATCCCTGGACAGATGAGGGTAGAACCTTCTATAGGACAATGTCAGCTCTGCTGCTGAGCCTTGGTCTGTCTTCGGTGATGAGACCCATTGTGGGCCGGGCTACGTCCACCTGCATTTCATGTGTTGAAGACCTAACCCCAGCACCCCAAAATATGACTGTACTAGAGAATAGGACTCTTGGGGAAATGAAGTCACTGGTGTGGCCCCAATCCCAAGTGACTGCTGTCTTTCGAAGAGAAGACACCACCCATTACAGAGGGACAACTGCTTGGAAGCACAGGGAGAAGCTGTCCACCTACGAGCCTAAGAGAAAGGCCTCGATGAGAACCAGCCCTACCGACACCTTGGTCTGTCTTACTCACTGGCCTCCAGAACTAAAAGGAAGCATCTTCTGGGAAGCCTCCCATGTGGCAGTTTGCAGCGCTGGCCCCGTGGGCCCAGGCAGGCAGGGCCTGTGCCTCAACTTCTCCTTCTGCCCAGCTCACTCGCTGTTCAGTCAGCGTCCAGAAGGGGCGCCCTGTGAAGGGCCTCTGCATTCTCAGCCTCCGCCCAGCGCCCTGGCCTCTCTACCTGTCCCAGGTCCCCTTCCCCATCATGGTTTCACCTCCAGCTTGGGTGCCAGGGTGGTGCCTGACACAGCTTCTCCTGCTGATGCTTCCCAGAGCCTGTCTTTGCCTCTCCCTCCCACCAGACCAACTGCAGCTCAAACCTGTACCAAGCATTTGCAAGTCTAGGCGTGACGATGCCTGAACAGGTGACAGTTTGAGAACAGACTGCCGGAGGCTTTTGCTCCTGGAGAGGCAGAGCAGCGAGGGATGAGGGCTAGCTCCCCAGCCCTTCCCTCAGGTCGCACCAGCCAGAAACCCATCTGTGCCACTAGTGCAACCACGAGTCCCAGTGGGGAGGAGCAGAGACCCCAGACTTAGAAGCTCCAGCTCCCCTGCTTCTCGGCTGTCCAAACAAGAACACTAAAATTAGGAGCGCACCAAAGAGATCATTAAATATTCTTCCCCTCCCGTGCAGGGCTGGACTTTCTATTAACCAGGCAGTTTTCACCTCAAAGGGCAGCGGTTAACTTACAAATTTTGGTTCAGTAAGGTTGCAAATAATTTAACTCTCGTGGAAGAATTTAGCTGCAATTGTTATGGCTTATGGCCTTATTGGACACCGACCAGCTTTTTATCTCACCTGCTAATCTTTCTGTATTAATTTCCTGCGGCTGCTTAACAATTTACCACTTCTTAAAGTAAACAATGCAAATTTATTACCTAACAGTTCTAGAAGCCCAAAGCCAGTTTCACTGGATTGAAGACAAAGTGTCGGCAGGGCTGGCTCTCCCTGAAAGCTCAAGGAGAGGACCTGTTTGCTTGCCTTGGCTGGCTTCCAGGGGTCACCGACACCCTTCGGCTCATGGCACCTTCCTCCTCCCACTCAGTGAGTGTATCGGTCCAACCTTTCTCACATCTCTCTCGCTCTGACTCTTCCGCATTATTCTGATGAGCACACAAGTGATACTAGAAATACTCAAATAACCCTCATCCCAAATTCCGTAATGTAACTGCATTTTTGCACATGAGGTAAGGTGCACACTATTCGTGCCAGGCGTTAGAACTGGGTGTCTTTTGTTCTGTGAGGAAGCCGTTGTGCAGCCTACCACGTTTGCCTCGTATCACTTTTCTAAACTACCTGCAAGTACCTGCATTCTTTAATGCTATTTAGAGTTTTAACTCTCATTAATGAATCAAAAACAAATTAACAGGGAATCCTTTGTTATTTGTATGAAAAGCGTGATTTGCATCTTTGGAAAATTAGACTTTAACATAGCTTTGTGATGCTAAGCAGGTTGCTTAATTACTCCAGGTTTCCATTTGGATAGCTGTAGATGAGGATAGTGATATTTAACTCTGGGGCTGCTTTTGAAGAGGAAAAAGTGAGACAACATATTTAAAGTAATTGGCCCAGGACCTCATCCATCTTAATCCCATAGTAGGTATTAAATCAAGAAGTCGAACTGGAACTGGAATAAGCGCTCTGGCTTTGCTATCTCCAGGTCCCTAAAATGAAAGTGCTCTATTTTCCTTTGCAGCTCTTTCCAGCTTTATGACCAGGACCATCAAACATCAGGCTCCTTTATTAATTTTGCGGAAAGGCAGTCCCTCTTGGTAGAATTGGAAAGGCAATCCCAAGTCCGTGAGAAAGGGGTGCTGGCTGATCTTGAGTCTCCCTTTGTGGCATTAAACTAGCTGATGATGTGATTATCATAGGGAACACTCCCCACCGTTCTCTAGTTGGAAGCAGAGGGGGGTAATAATACCACACGCAGAAAGGCAGGACCTGCCCTTTCACTGATTTCACACCACAACACGGCAAACTGCACCAGACCATTGCTACGAAACTTACGCACGTCAGTAGTACAGAGACCCTAAGAATCCTTAGTTCTGTCCAAGATCATGGACTGTCATTATGCCATGGCCTGAAGCCAGCATTTCCTGCATCGTCGCATATGAAGATAGAAGGAGCTCTCTGAGCAAACCTTGTAACCTGCAGCCACAGAGGCACTTTCCCCAGGATGACTTGAACTCAGGGTCATGTTTACACTATAAATACGTAAATGTGCTGTGTAAATATTTATACTTGCTTCATTTAAAAAGAAACAGAAAAGAATAAGGCTTAATATGAGCAAACCAGCTTTTCTACTCTGAGGTGGTTGGGATAAATAGCTTCTGCACCATTTGGGAGTTTCAAGAAATGCAAGATCTCAAGCCCTGACCCAGATCTGCTGGGACCTCATCTACACTTACCAAGGTCAGCGGTGGTTCCAGGGCACATCAGAGTCACAGAAGCGCTGCTCTAGGAACCTCGGAGTGAGAGAAGCTGGTGGTAATGGCACTCAGAGTGGCAATCGTTCTGCAGAAGGAAAAACTCACCACTGCAATAAACCAGTAGGAAAGCCAGGAAAAGAAAGTCCCTGATGAATTGTTTAGTCCCATAATTACTCCAGGTGCTGAGGATAACACAACCACAATAGTAACAACAAAAATTAGAGATCTCTAACTTGAAAAATTCAATGAATAAATAAAATAAAGTGTATTGCTTATCCAGTGGTGATAAATACCAAAAAGAAAAGAAACTACTATAAAGAAGAACTTTTGCAATTTTAAATCATGTGGTCGGGATGTGATGTGTGTACAAGGATCCCTGGAAAATGAAGAGACAATCGATGTGGAATAACATCACAGGTAAAGGGAAGGGCAAACACAAAGCCCAAGGAGGAGAAAAGACCACCTGTCTGTATGGTGATAAGGATCCACTGATGAGTGCTTGGGAGAGAGGGCAGACTGGCCAGGGACACTCTCCATAGGTAGAAGAGGACTAGCTCTAGCACGGAGGAGAGAGCGCCATGGAGGAACTCGTGGGAAGGCGGAGCGCTGTGTGCACCAAAGCTGGCACAGTGGTGGGAGCCAAGGGAATCTCCTTTGTTTCCTGAAATTGGAAGCGATTTCATCAACTGAGGGAGAGGCCGGGAGAGTGCTGGCAGTGAGGAAAGGGAAGGCCCGGTTAGCAGTGGCTGTTAGCAGTGGCTGTGTAGGACGGAAACACTGCCTGCTCAGCAGTGCCGCATCCTCCTGTGCACGCCTCAGCACCCCTGCTTTCCTCCAGCCCCATTCGGCTGCAAGCTGGAGACAGGAGAGGGCTGAGGGCCGTGTCTAGGGAGGCTTGGGGCTTTGCCAGGCACCTGCAAGGAAGCAAAACTGAGGAAGTTTGTCAAACTGCATGCAAGGAAGTGATTTATTGAAGGATCACAGAACTAGCTAGATAAAAAAAAAAAAGGACGTGAGGACTCAAACAAAATAATAGGCTGGGCAAATGCAAAAGGGTCGCCAGATTATGGGTCCCTAAAGTCAGCAAGTATTGGGGTCAGGGCACTGGAAGAATTAAAGGAGAAAGTTAGGAGCAGATAGAGACTGGGATTCTTGTGATTGAGTTTGTGAAAAGGACACCATTAGCAGTCACCCCGTGATCCAGTCTAGGCCATCCAGCATGGCAGGCCTAAGCCATAGGACATGGCCTAAATTTAAGTTAATTAAAATTTAAGAAAATATAATAAAACCCATTTCTTCAGTTGCACGAGCCATACTTCCAAAACGTGGCAGACACACACAGTTAGTGGCTATGCATGCCCTTGAGCAGTGCAGAAACAAAATGTCTTTATCATCACATCAAGTCTTTTGGGCAGTGCTGCCCTAGGAACTGGCCATGGGAGTTCCTAATAGGACTCATAGTAAGACAGTAAGATCTTGGCAAGACCACTGCAGTGCACTGGTTTATCTACATCAACATGTAAATCACCAAGAATTGGAACAGGAGTAATTCTGGAGAGAGGGACAGAGGTCCAGGAACTCAATTCTTCGAAGTGTCAGAGAGCGTGGGGTCAATGACAACTGTCATGAGATGACTTGTGGGTGAACACTAAAGTGAGGGGAGCTTTGAAATGGTCTAGAGGGGCCCTGAGGATGCAAGGAAGCTTCCAGTCCATGTTCAGGCTTCGATGCCAACAAGAACTGTGGGTAAAGGGTACAGGGTCAACAGGTCTTCAGGTAAGATCCAGTTTCTGTAGGAATAAGAATTGCAGAGAATTTTCAAAGATAATTGAGGAGTCAGGAGATCTTGCTGACCACTGACCATGTGCCCCAGGGCAGGGTTTCAGAAGACAGAGAGCAGTAGAAATGGGTTCACAGAAGGAGCTGTGCAGAGCTCTGTGAATCCAGAGTCCAGGAAATGAAGGAAACCCTGGGAACCAGAGTTTGGTGTGGGGATCATATGAACAGCAATTTAGGGGACAGTGAGATTGAACTTTACCCAAAAGTTCCAACCCAGTGAGCTCTGAGTGCTGAAGGAGAAATAAGATTTTTTTCCAGAGCACAAAGAATTCTGGACCTTCCTCTTAAGATGAGATAGAGGCCCAGTAATGACTCAGAGCTCTGAGTGCATCTGGGAGGCTGGAGCAGGAGACGCAAGACCTGGGAAGGGCCCCAGGGAGAAGAGGGACCCCTGGTTTCCTGAACCTGCCAACCAGAAAGGCTTTGGTGCTGGGCGGCTCCTGGGGAGGGGACAGCACCCAGGCTTCAGGCTCAGCCCTGGGAGCCCAACTGAACAAAACCTGAGCCTGATGTCCCCTTCCGCCAACGTGCTCCATCTTCAAGCTTTATGCATTCTGTTGTCTCTGCATGGGAGTCGCCTCTCACTTCTCCAAAGCAAGGACTGTGGCCGTCTGCTGCCTGATGATGCTCCTTTTAAATTGGATAGTAAGGGACTCTGTTCACACATTCATTGATTTGGTCAAGCATTCACTTGGGAAACAATAACAAGCCTTAAGAGAACAAACTGGAGAAACAAGGGTTCGAATACAAGTTCCACCACTTAGCAGTTGTATGTTCTTAGAAATCGCTTTAGCCTTGCTGCTGCACAATGGAAACAGTAGCAGCAATTTCCTCATAGAGCTAGGTGAAAAATAAGTGAAATAGTCCAACAAACTCACAAAAGTAACTGGTTCAGTCAATGGCAGAAATTCATAGCAAAAATTCAATAAGCATTAGTCACTGTTAGTCACAAATGTGTGCTTACACCCCCCAGCCTCCCTGTCCATGGCAACTGATACTATTACCGTGCCCGCCTGTGTATCTTCCCCTGCGGCGGAGACCTGCAGTGACCCCAGCAATGTCTACTGCGTGCTACCCGTGAACACAGGCCCATCTGTGATCTGCTTCTAATCAGCCAGCTGCTAGACAGGCACCCCCGGTGCCAACACTCTGTTACGCAGGACTGTCCACCTGCGGGAGAGGCAGAAGAGGCTCTGCGCGCTGGCGGACGGAAGTACGTGGATTTCTCGAAGTCTGTGTGGCCAGGGACTGTTGGAGGCCCCTGCTTGCTATGCGTGGAGCAGGACAGAGGGTGGAGTCCAGCCAGCAGCCAGCCAAGGTCCAGGGCCCTCAGTCAGACTCTGAAAGAGGGTGCTGCCAAGAGACAAAGGAGAATCAACGCAGGGTCTTCACCAGGCCACCTGCTCAGACACGGAGCGGAGAAGCAGTGCCCGTCCAGAACGTGGGGCACTAACTGCTCCGGAGGCCTCTGAGTGGGTCTCTAAGCAGGTCTCTAGCAGGGTCATAGTTTACTATGCGCACACCCCCTATGGCCAGTACTGTCGGCGTGGGCAGGGATTCCTTCACCCACGTTACCCTCACTGTACCCCCGGCACCTCTCATTGGGCCAACACAGCGAGCGCTCCACAAGTACTGCTTGGGCAAGCAGCTGAATGAGTGAACGTGCCATCAGGTCTCCGATGCTCACGGCCGCCCCATAAAGATTACTTTAACTGAAGTTTCACTGAGAGAGAAACGAGAAGTTATGCATTCGCAACTGACACAAAAAGAGAACAACATGTCCTGGAACACAAATGACAAGCCCCGCTCAAACTGACGCTGTGAGGCCGCACCCCCTCCCTGCACCCTAACAGCACCGATAATGCATAGGACCTCGGATTTCCTCGCAGCTGAGTTCCCAGGTGTGCTGATGGATTCTTCTCTGCAGTCCCTGAGCACAGTGATTAGAACCCCCCGTTTACTACTGTCAAGGCCCTCAGTCCCCACCGCTCTCTGACGACAGCACCAGGGGCACGACGGGCCGCACACTGGCCGTGGCTGGTATGTTTATTGTCTTGACAATTAATGTGAATGTTTGCCTAACGGACTGCAGTTATGATACTTTAAACATTAATCTCCAGAAAGGAAGGTTAACCATCTGAACAAGGAGTGTGCCTGCTGCCATAAACACGATAGAACCTAAAGATAGGAAAGAGATGAAAAATGAGGAAAACGGTCGATGAATTAGCTGCTTGGCTTTGACTTTCTTTCTTTGTTAATAACTTTGCTGCAGGCACCACATAGACCAGGGTTACCCTGTACACTGTACCGACAGTGTGGCCGGTCTTGCTCAGGGCAGGCATTATTAATTAATCACATCAGTCTTTCCTCCCCAAGTCCCAGGTTGGCCTTGGAAATGATCCCACTACACAGCTCCAGGCGCCCAATACCAATCTGTCATGTGGATCCCAAGGCAAAACCACCTACCCTCCTAGGTTACAGACGCCGCCCTCCCAAGTCATCAAGCAAAGAGCAGTGGAGTGAAGATGTTACAGGCAAGAGCTCAGAACCTAGATTCCTGAGTTTGAAATCTATCTCTGCGCTTCCCTGCTTCTGTTTTGTCACCTGTAAAATGGGGACAGAAACAGCATCCACCTCCTAGAGCCACAGCAATGTGTATCTGAGTTAAGGTATGTACTTGCCAACATGAGCACTGCCTACAGTCTCTCACACTTAGATACTTTTGATTCCCTTTGCTGTCTGAGCAAAACCTTGTTCTCCTGATAGACTTCTGCCAGGCTGTTCTCCTGCTACGTTGTGCAGAGGTGAATATCACAGCTTTGCATCCCAGCACTTAATGCACAATAGGAAATGCCTTGTTTACTTTTCTCTCCTTGCTGCAAAACACCTGACACCCAAAATGAAGGAAGGAAAAGTTTGTTTAGCTCACTGTAGAGGTTTCAGTCCATAATCAGCTGGCTCCAAGGCAGGGTGGCAGGCACTGGGGCAACACCTTAAGGCAGCAGCCAGAGCAAAGAGGAGGGAACCAGCCTCTTCTCCTCCCTTTTATCGCACACAGGCCACCCCCCCTCCAGGGCAGGTGAAGCACTCACAAAATCTCCATGCCCTCCTCTTGCACAGGATGAGGATATTTACAAAGCAAGGATGCTGGCTCCCTGCTGGATCTTTTAGTTAAGCTTCTTCTCAAGTTGCCACAATGTATCAACCATAACAGGAACCAAGTCAGTGTCTTTTTCACTGTTGAATCAAACCCTCCCAGCCACTCTCCCTGCCCTCGCTCACCCACTGACTGTGCTTTGCCCATTCCTGCCTCTCCCTCCATCACCACCTAGACCCACCCATCATCCCTTTAAGGTTGTCTCCCCTCTCTTTCATGTCCCTGCCTCTATCCCACGGATAATCACCTGCCTCTTACCCATCCTTCAGAGCTTGCCCAGGTAGAGGAAGCGCTCATCTGTTTCCCAGTAAATATGAGGCGTGATCTAAAAATTCAGGGAATGCCTAAAGCTTTGACAATGTGTCGCAGCAAAAGGCACGTGGCCATTACTTCCCCTCGCGTGAACACCCACCCTATCTTCTAGCCACTTTCCAGAGCAGCTCTGGAGTCCTCTTCCCTGAGTGACTTTGTGGCACTGTCGTGGCTGCCTGGATGGCCTGAATGGATTCCAGACGTTTACCTTTCGTGGTCGTTTTGACTTTGGGGAGGCACTGGAAGTCGCCTGGTGCCGGGCCGGGGATGAGGGGGATGAGAAGCTGGAGGCCGCTTCCTGCAGGGACCTAGCAGCAGCAGGCGCTGCAGCCTTTTGTTTTAATCGCACCTCAGAAAGATATTCACAAAACAGCAGCTCCCAGACTGTTGAGAATGGGGGGACAAGTGTGTTCAAGGAGAGAGGGGATGTCTGTGGAATCCGTGGTCACGTGCCTTTCACAGATAGAAAATGGTTTAAACATTCCCTGTGCCTTTCAGCAGCACCTCGTAGTCCCTGCTTCTGCCTTCTGGACACAGAGTGGACCTGTGCTCTCCGCCCTTCTGTCTGCAGCCCGATGAGGCTGACCGAGGAGCGGGGCCCACAGGGGGAGAACCCGCCTGCCGAAGAGGGTGAGGCCCTGCCAGTCTCTTCTCTTTCAGCCTCAGTGTTCCAACGCAGGGCTGCTCCGTCGGTCGGGTTCGCCATCAAAATACGGTGAAGCAGAGCCCCTGGCCGACCTTCGATGGCCCCAGAGCATGAAAAAGAAATAAATCTCTGGTTGTTACAAGGCCTCGCAATGCGCTGCTGTGGCTGTTGTTGGCTCTGCACCACCCCCAACCTGCCTGACGATACTCTGCCTCGCGCTCAGCTCCTCCTTTGAGTCTGTCCTGACCCACGAGGATTATTTCAAAAGCAAAGGAAAAAAACTCTTACTCATTTTTATCCCAAAACCTAACAGAGAATCTCACACCAAGCTATTGCTCGTCAAATCACTGCGGAAGGATTGAGCACTCACTCATTTCCGAGCCTCTGGTTCCTCCTCCAAGAAACAGGGTGGCAAATTCTTTCTTTCCTCCCCCTACTTGGCAGGAATATTGGGGGCTCAGCTGAAATTTAGGTAGGAAGGAGTTTTGTAAACTATAAAATGACGAAGCATTCCCAGCATTATTAGATGATAACTCCCGGGAAAACATTCTCAGTGTTCACTCATCCTATAACCCTATGACTATTCCAGTCACGTCCATAACTGCCCACGTACCCAATCCTTGAGCTCTGTCACTGTTATCAAACCCACACATAATAATGGTCAATATCTATCAATGGACAATATCTACCAGGCACTGGGCTGGGTAAAAAACTCAGTCCAAGGGCATTAGGTAATTCTCCCAATGTCAAATGACTAGGAAGGAGCAAACTCAGGAGCTCTGGTCAAATTAACACAAATATCTGAACTTGGAACGGAAGCCGTTTACCAAGATGCACTCTGCCTCCCAGGAAGCTATGGGCTGCTGGTCCTGCATCTGCACACGGAGGCCCTGCCCGCTCAGGGGTGTGGAGCGTGGTCCCCGAGGCGTGGCAGCTATTCTATAGACTGTCCAGACACTCATTTTCCCCAAGTCTCAGGAGCTGAGCTCATGCCAGATGTCATCACCTGCACATCCACGCAGGTTTCCCATTCCAACTAAGAAGCTCAAAAAGTCACTTAAAGACATTTCCACCAGCAACAAACCACGTGGACAGCATCAGTCGGGCAGGAGTGTAATGGAGCAGAAACATTCTCGTGGCTACTATTTTTACTGTGCCCTTTCTGTGCTTAGATATGTTAGAGCTACTGCAGCATTTGGTGACTAACCCTCCCCACAGGTTCAGAGCCTGGAGCAGGGGCATCACACACAGCCTCGGTGTGCAGCAGGTCACATGTCCAGGTCCACGAGAGAACACGCTAAGGTATGCACAGCCAAGAAACCACCAGCCATGTGTTTCTCCAAATAAAGAGACGCACGGTGTGGTTAAGCAGCCCACAACTGTACATGGAAGGACACATGCACATATGCACACACGCACAAAGAATGTACTTTTTACTCAAGGAAAGCTTCTGCTATACAAAAACATTTAAACACTGTCACCTTCCAAGCATTCCATCCATGCAGTCTCTGGAGGCCCAGTGTCTAGGAAGCCTCCAACTTGAGCTTTCGTGCTCTGCAGTCACGATATTGAAATTCGCACATTTATCTTGGTGCTGGTAAGCAAAGTCTGATGGGGCAGAGGCTCCCACCACCTCGCCTCCTACCAACTCCCAGTTTCCAGAGAAGAACCCTGCCTGCACCCCATTCCCAGAGGTCTGGTCCCTTCCCTGTCCCCAACTGAACACAGGCATGGGGTGGGGTGGGTAGATTGCTGGGGTTTAAATCCTGTCTCCCCCATGTGCCAACTCCATCACTCCAGATGTATTCTCCATCCTCTCTAAGCTCCGGTTACCTTATCTGTACAATCAGAATAAGAATGAAGTTGCTTTGTGGAGCAGTTGTGAGGGTAAATTTAAAAGCCCTGCGGCACACTTCGCATGGTCCCTGGCACATAAGAGCAGCTCGGTCAATGGCAGGAACTACATTTCTCATGACCAGCTGTGAGGTTAGTTAGTGTCGTTATCCCAGTTCACAGAGGGGAAACTGGGGTCTGAGAAAATGAAGTTCTAGACCCAGGGGGCTCTAGAGGAAGAGCCCAGGTACACACCAGAGCTGCCGAATTCCAAAGCACAAGTGCGTGGCCACCGTGCCACACTGCCGCTCCCCCGCAGAGGGCCCCTTCTGACAGCTAGAGGTCACACGCCAAGCTTGCTTCTGCATCTTTATACCACAGCCCTCTGAACTCGGGATCCAACAGGACCTTGCAACGCTCAAAGTCCTATTGGTGATCAAGATAACTCTAGCCGGCAGTGGCTGCGGCCAGCATGATGTACAAACCCCAAGACACCACTCATGTCCGTTTAACTTCCTTCCTCCAAGCTCCAGACAGGGTCATGCCCAGACAGGCACTTAATAAGTGCCTTTGATGAAAATCTACGGAGCTGTAAAGGCTGGGAAAGCATTCATTTCCCTATACCTACCTAATATTGGATGCCAACACTGAGCGGCAGGAAGCAGGCAACAAGAATAATTTAATAAAAGCACAACTGGAACTAAAGGCAGGGGAAAGAAAGTGAAAGCGGGCAGGCTGTGCACCAAGGAAATGTTTGAAGCTGGGCTTTTGTGTCTTTGAAGCTGGGTCCAGAAAATTGCTGCAACCCCCGCGACGATTAGAGGGGCATCTGCGCCTACACGGCACAGCTCAGGAGCCTCCAGGCTGCAGGGCCCCAGGCTGGCAGCACCGTCCTGACGCTGGCCAGGCTGGAAAGAGCCTTGCGTGGAGCCCAGGTCCAAGCCCGACCCCAACACCTGGGAAAGGACAGCGAGACTGGAGTGGGTGTTTGTGAGAAGCAGCTTTGGGGAAGCCTTTGCCTTGGCATTTCTCAGGGCTGAATCAGGGAGAAAAGCTGGGCTGGGGGAGCCGAGGTGGGAGAGCAGACACCCCAGCACCCAGTGGAAGCGCGAGAGCAAAGCTGTCACTCCCCGCAGGCCTCCTGGGCACTTCCAGGGACTCTGCCTGTCCACCTGGGCGCTGCAAGGCCTGGAGGCCCTGGAGGAGCTCATTTCTCTCTACCCAAGGGAAGCTTGGGGTTGAGGAAGATCCAGAGCCGCAGTGCGCTCACGGCTAACATGGACTCTGAAGTCAAATTGCAGAGCAAAGCCTCCTCCACAGCTCCAACCTCCCCCCTCCTCACACCGCCCTCTGCTCCTCCCGCTGTCTCCTCCATCTCTCACAAAGGCTGGAGAAACACAACTGGACAGGAGACCAAGCAGAACTGTGGTCAGCATCGGCTTGGTCCTCCGCCCACCTGCAGAATGCAGATCGAGGCTGCCAGCTCCCACCCCTCCTGGGACCATCGAGGGGGAAGGCACTGGCCAGAAAAATGGAACCCAAGCTACGAACCACAGTGACAAGTCTCTGGTCCATGTTAAAAATAAAAAGAAAGAGGTGACATTTATTTAAATCATGTCTCATTTGACGAAATATACCCAAAAGAGTTTGTTTCAACATGTAATTAACAAAAATGATCAGCCAGATATTGGACATTCTTAATCTTCGTACTAACGCTTCCAGTTCAAAATCCAGTGTGCACCTGGCCTTCAGATGCATCTCATCCAAGGGGGTCCATGAGGCTGGTGGCTGCAGTGGACAGGCACACAGAGAGCCAGGTGAGCACAACCTGACACCACACAACAAACAGTCATGTTTTTAAATTGCCATATAGGAAACTGACCTCCCTCCATATAGTTCCATGAAAGTAGACCCCCATAGCAAAAAACAAAGCAGTTCCATCACCACAAAGAATTTTCTTGTTCTATTTCTTTACAATCAAACCTTCCACCTTCCCCTAATTCCCTAATCCCTTATCCTTGATCAGTTCTGAAGTAACAGAATCATGCCTTATGATTATTTTTGAGACTGGCTTCTTTCAATCAGCATGGTGCCTCCAAAATCCACAGGAGTTTGTTGTATATGTTATGCTGTAGTCAGGGATGGCAGGGAAAACCATTACATACAGGACACATGATTTACAGAATCATTTTAAAATAGTCACCCAAAGAATTAACTACTAGAAGTGCAGGAAAGCTGTCCACACACAAAGACCCAAGAAATTCAGCTGAGGGTCACGGAATACGTGTGTTACAAACCAAAGCACATGGCACTGCGCTCACCCGTGGTTCTCTTCTTCCCTCGGTTCCTGAAGACTCCAGAGATGCGCGTTCAGCCATAAAGACAGAAGGCAGAGGGAGCCCATAGTAGACCTCCAGGGACTATTGGCCAGTGAATTTCACAATACAGATGGTGAATAGGGGTGTAAATCTCCTGTGAATAAGAAAAGGCTGGTGAAATACAGATATTTTCCTGCAGAAGCAGACCCTGATCCAAGAATTTGGGTGAAACTAGCTTATGGCCAAGGTGTCCCAACAAGTGCAGGGGAATAGGGAAGGGCCAAGAGCCTGCAAGGGTACAGGACGAGGATGTGGTCAGTGTACCCGTTTCAGGCCCAGTCACACAGCAGACCTGAGAGATGCGTGCACTGGGCCTCAGGACCGTCCCCCCAGGAGTCCAGGAAGCCACCATCCACTGCCCTCAGTGTCAACAAAGGACACAGAGATGCCAATTTCCTGATCCCTCCTGCCTGCCCCATAAGAGACCCAGTTTCCGCGGCCAAAGAACGCACCCTGGCAGAGAGGCAAGGCAGGTTGTAGGGAGCAGGTCACAGACGACTCTGGGGCAGCTAAGAGAGCATCTGAGAGCCTCCTGTAAGGCGGTGCTGGGCAGGGGAAGCAGCCAGCGAGCCATCCTCAGCCGCGCCACCAGCCTCCTTCCCGGACCACCCCGCACCCTCAGCCGCACCCTCCCTGTGCGGAGCACTCTGGAATCTCCCCGTCTCCCGCGTTTTCAATTCACCAAGGGCCTCGCAGCCTGGCTACCTGCTATACTACCTCCGTATTGCTGGAGGAAGGCAGGAAATCTGCCCACAGGCTCACAGGCCCTGCCTGGTTCCTCTGACCGCGAGGCTGTCCCATGCCCGGCCAGGGTTAAGCGTGTCTGCATACATGTCCTCCTTCCCCTCGGCCCAGAGAGTGGGTCCTCCACCACTCAGGGTGCCAGTGCACACAGACATTCAGGCACAGGTGCGCCCAGAGCCCTTCCCACCTCTGTCAGGTCAGAATACAAAAGACAGACTGACCTCGGGCACCAGGTCCAAAGGGTTAGGAGCAGCATGCTTGTCCCGCGGTGCCTCGGGGCAGCGTGTCTAACAGACTTCACAGAGTCAGCCCAGGAGCTTTAAGCAGCCACCGGATGGTGTATGGATCCCTGGCATGGGTATGGTTTTAAATTCTCCAGATTCAAATGTGCAGGGAGCATACAATGGGACGAATTAGACAGGAAGGAAAAAAATAACATTTCTCTGTCTGTGCTGTTCAAGGTTGGTTCCTTGTTTTAGTTTGTTCTGCATAACCTTGTGTCACACCTGATTCCTCACCCACACTGTGCTAAGTGTGGCTGGATCCATCTCATAGGTGGAAAATCCAGGCTCAAAATAATCATGTAACTCATCCAAATTTCCACTGTCATGAGCAAAAGAGGCCGAGATCTCCATAAGGCAGAGTCCGTAGGCCAGGACTCTTTCCATGCCATTATAGCGTCCCTCCAGGAAAATGTTGAGACTGATGACGAGACAAGATGAAAGCGGGGTGTCGCTGAGAAGCCACGCTGGCCCAGACTAAGGAAGCATGGTGGGAGAGGGCCCTGGGTAGCCCTGGCTGCTCACAACAGCCAAAATAATGACAAAGCCACCGCTAGTGGAGTCAGGACCCTCTAACCCAGCATTCCCCAGGCCTCCCCCACTCTCGAGAATGTCTCAGCCCACGTTAGCTCGGGAAGCTTCTCCCTCCGGGGCCTCAGCTGTGGCTCTCGGAACATCCCACTCTCCGCTCAGCTCTGAGAGCCTCTTGGTGAGGTTACTCTCCGTCCTCTGCCAGGTCTCTGGGCTGACGATGTTCAGCCGTGACAAGAACCCATCTCTCGGCAGCCAGCCTCCCCTCATTCCTGCAGCCGATTCTCTGCTCTCATGACTGCTTGGTTCCCCGCGCCGGGAGCCCATCCGGTTGAAGGGATGGCCTGCGGTTTACAGCCTGCTCCGGGACTGCTCAACGACGGGAAACCTTACCCATTTCTACTGCTCGGTGGGTAGCCATTAAACCTAATTTTATTTAAGCATCACATTCAGAGAACAAAAAGGAATTTCGGTCTTTGCTTTCCTGTTTTTCAGCAACAACACACTGCTCAGAAAATCACAGCAGTCTTCTAAAGGAAAACTTCCAGACCAAAATCTGCCAAGCACACTGTGCTCCTGCAGCCCACGGGCAGCTTTCGTGAATATTAGAAAGCTGAGTGGCTGGAAGGGGCCCCGGAGATGACCTCTTAGAAAGGGAAGTCAAAGCCCTACTCTGCGCCCTCTCGTGCTGCAAGGAGGCTTTGACCCCACGTACCCTGATCACGGTGCACGGGCGGGAGCCACAAGCTGAGGAAACTGATAAGCAGTGAGTGGGAGGTGACCCCGGGGGCCAGGCACAGTCGAGTTGGTGCCAAGCAAAATGGCAAATCTGGAACATGTCTTCTGGGAAGAAAACAAAACGATCCTTGCTCTTTACCAAATCACCCTCCCTAGGTGACTAATACATGGGCCACCATACTGCACAATTCCAGAAGGCCTAACTCATACTGTATTTAGAAAAGCAGAAAAGAGCTCAAAAAATATTATTCTTTACCAGTTCTGCATTAACAGCAAAAGCCAAGACAATGATTGATAACCACACTATTCATTAACAATAAAGAGTAACTTAAGAACAACCTAGAAACTTGGTTCTCAAGACTCAAAGAAATAATTCTGTAAAAGCAGTTTGGTCATAAAGGTGTCTGAAAGAGAACACACTAAGGAATAGCTGAACGAAGTGCTCGCCAGTGTCAGCGATGAGTGAGGGATTGTACTAATCTCCACAACAATTTCATGACGTGGGTACAAGTATCACCTCCCATGTTACACCTAGGAAATGGAGCTGACACGGAATCAAGGAACTGCAAGGCCCAAAGCTAGTAAGTGGCCAGGTGCAAGTCACAGCAGCCACCGGCCTCCCAGTGCTATATCCTTGATTATTTATGTCGCCTCTCTTGTTCTTTGCTCCTGAGTGTTTGGGGTAGCTGAACCCTGCAAGTCACCAAATTGAGTTTTGAAAACCATGGGTTTCTTTTAACCTGTGCAAGTACCATTCAGTCTTGGGGCAAATCACACAGAAGAGCTTCACCCCTCTTCCAACACAAGGAAGCACCTCTGATCTACCTGGAAACCTGTGAAACCGCACGTAGAACTGCCTGCCTGACTCCTGCCCTAGAAAGGGTCCTGGGCTCGTGAGAAGAAGCTGCTGAACCACGAGTAACACAGCAAGGCAGGGTGGAAGAGCACTGTCCTCTAAACGTAACCCTGGCATGGCAAAAGTGTCTGGGCTTAGATAGACCCTTTCTCTCACAGTATTGCAATTCCCTGAAAACTATTGTCTGGGCTCAAAAATGCAACTGATCAATAAGTGCAATTAATAAAACCATCTGAAAGGCTCTTGTTGAAAATTTGTATCTACAATCCAAGCTGCTAGATGTAAGTGGTCAGAATCTCCAGAACTTAAGTGTCCCTGGAGGGGACGTTCACCCCTCAGAACCCTACCAGTTGGTGTGGACAGGGTGCTTCAGAGACTGCTCTCACCCGCAGCACGGGGAATTGTCCACAGGGATTCACACAGTAGCCTTGCTGAGCCCATGCCCTGTGATGTTGGCCAAACCCCACTGTCCAGGGTAAGCACATGTGACCCAAGCCCAGACAGGTTCTCAGTAAAGACTTAGCATCAAGTCAGGAACTGGGAACATCACAGAAAGTGAGGCCAAAAACTTCTTCCACTGAGGACAGGGGGCCCGGCCTAGTTCTTGCCCTTCCAAAGACTTCCTGATTCTGTGAACTTTCCTAAGAAATGAACTTGAACTAGATTGAATAATCAGTGGCTGTGACTTGAAGCCAAGAGTGCCCTAATGAGTATACTCGCCACTGCGTGCACCAGTTTGTAGGGTCACAGAACCAGAAAGAAGCGTAAGAGGCCTCTCGGCCCTTCCTGCCTTTAAGCAGAAAGCAGCAGTCCCAATCTTGGGGACTTGGGGGTGGCAGGGAACCCCACCATTTTGTCAGTAGCCATTTAAGGACCATCCAGCCCTCGTACGCTGCACAAAGAACCTTCTCCCCACGTTCCTTCTTCTGCTTGTTGAAATGTCAGCAGGTGACATTTCAGAATACGGACATCGACGGACGCCTGTGTTGGAATCTGACACTGCTGCTGCTCAGCTGTGGGTTAGGCATGTGCGATCTGTCCACACCTGTGAAAGGAAGTTGATCATAGCACCTACCGTGCGGGCTGTAAGTGTTCATAAGCGCTCGGAATGACTCTCCATCCCAGTTTCTCCTGCTTACAGCTCAGGCACGTGAACCTATGCATGCTCTTCCCACCCAGAGGCGTTACAGGCTCCGCGAGCTCTGCCCTTTCTGCCTGCGAGCCCCTCCAGCTCTGCCTGTAGGCCCCGCTGTGTGGCTTTATGGCTCCTTTCATCAGAAGGCAGACTCCATCTGTATTTCCTACCCCTGGAACCTGGGTTGACCATGTGGTCTGCACTGGCCAATACAGCTCAAAAGGACACTATCAGTTTTGAGACCAAACTTCAAAATACTTGGCATGCCCCCCTTCACTCTCTCTCTCTCTCTCTCTCCCTCCCTCCCTCTCTCTCTCCCTCCCCCCATATATATCCCTTGTCCACCCTCTCTCCCTCTTCCACCTCCCCCCTCCCTCTTTCTCTCTCTCTTCACTCCCAGCCTCACCCCCAAGCTGATCTGCTGGACAAAGAGAGACACAGACCCTTTGGCATGAATCAAGGATGAGACTCTGACCATCAAGACATAATGGTCCTACTGACCCAGCTGAGCCTGAAGATCTGTCCCTCTGAGCCCAGCCCACACAGCCAGTTCACCATATTAAAGTCTAAGTAAATGACTGATTGCTGTTCAGGCCACCAAATTTGAGGGTGGTTTGCTACACTTTGAAAGTTAACTGATAACCCATATTTCCTAAGCCATAGTTTCCTTAATGATATAATTAAAATCATGAAAATAGAAGTAACGGTAAGTGTGAAATTAAACAGGGAAGTGCTTGTAAACTTTCCATGTGACACTAAATATTGCATAGCTATAAACCATCACAGAATTGTAGTAACGACAGAGCTCTGGAATTCTTTGTCTCTCCTTGATAAATTGGAGAGGGATGCTATCTGGTGAGCAGCTTGCTGCAGGGAGTGGAGAAGGGTGCGTCATCCGCTCTGCGCTGTGTAGGATGCGGGCAGAGCGGCACCTGTGGCTGTCACTAGCGGCTGCTTTTGTCCTAAACGTTATCAGAGGGGGTTTGCTCCTTCGTTTCCTTCCCTGGCCCTTGCAGATAGTCTGTGCCCTTTCTCTCCCCACTTTCCTGCCCTGCCCCTCCCCCTCCCCAGAGGACTGGACCTCCAGCCTCACACAGGACACCACCAGCCGTAGCTTCCTCCAGGGAAGGGGCCTGGGAACCACTAGAGGAAGGACTATGTGGTTACTCCTGGGGTCTCCCCAACTTCAACCTCTTTGAGCACTGAGCCACTAGGGGGCGGCCTCGCGCTCCCGCCGAGCAGGGAGCTGGGCCTTTCCTACAGGTCATTTTCTCCTTTTCCATCCTGCTGTCCCGCTCTGACGGCCCCGGGTCCGGCCAGCCCCCTGCTTGTCCCTTGTCCGAGGGCCGCATCCCCACCTGACCTCTCAGCCGATCACCGGCCACCTTCCCCAGTCACCTTGAGCAGACACCCAGCCCCAGCACGCTCCCAGGCTCCCGGGGTGGTGTCGTAATCCACGCCTCGCTCAGCAGACAGATTTAGCCTGCTACCTGCTGAGTCTGGAAATACTGAATATTAAAATATCCCAGGCACTCGCCCTTCTGACGCCCTCGCCTCTCGGATTCACAAGCAGTTGGCTGCACGGACGATTCCAGGACGTCCATCCACTACGGGTTGAGTAGGTTTGAGCAACTGAATGTGGAACTTTTATCAGACTGGGGCAGTGCGGCCGAGAGTCAGGTGTGGCTGAGGAGGGGACCAGGCCTCCCTCCGGCTTCTCACCCCACGTACCTTCTGCAGCGTGTTCCCGCCTCCACCCTCCAGGCCCCTGTGGCAGCACTATTTGCAGTGGAGGGAAATGGGATCCTACGTGAAGGTTTCGCTGGGCAAAGTAGAGCAAAAGGCGTGAAGAAACGTTTGCTGCCACCCAGAACAGCAGTGAGGAGGCTCCCAGAATCGGAACCTGCCAGTAACGAGGACAAGGAGACAGCAGTCTGGGGTTTGGCATGGAGAGGTGAAAGGGGTGTGTGCATGTGTGTGCATGTGTGTTTCTCACACTCCTTTAGCAGTTGTCTGACTTTGCTCCTGGACATTAGAGCCCACTGTGAATTTCCCACTTTTGATGTAGAGTTTTTTTTTTTTTCTTTTCCTGCATCTGGGATCGAACTCACGACCTCATGGTTACCAGGGCGGGCCCTTAGATAGCTGAGATAAACCCCAGAGCACTGATGTAGAGTTTTTAAAACGTCCAAAGCCCTCATAGACCAATGCACACACCTTTGCTAACAGACAGTCTCGAGCAACTGCAAAGTAAAGGCTTGGGATTTCCGGAGTACGTAGGGTCCCTTTGAATCCAAAATAAAGGAAGTCATTCTTCATTCTTTCTTCGTTCTTCATTCTTTCACCCAGCAGAAATCTGGGGAGCCCCTAATGCAGGCTCCAGCACTAGACAACTCAGGAGAGGTATCCCCTCTCGGTGTGGGTATCCAACGACAGACGCCAGACTTCCTCAGGGAGGCAGGGATAGCGGCCAGCAGTGCCAGGCATGCGTGGTGACCTAGCAGAGGAACCGTAATGGGCAGCGGAGAGGCTGAAGAGGAGGTCCGGGCATTCCAGCCCTGGCCCCGCCACTCACTGTGTGGCTCTGGCCAATGTCCTTGTTCCCTCCCAAGCCTGGGCTCCTCGCTGATGAAATGGGAATAATGAGCCCACATCTAAGACTATGGGCCTCATATTTCTCCCTCATGCTTCATTAGGACTGGAAAACGCTTTCGTCGCAGTGCCCCTTGTCTTACTGGACTAGGGAGCAGTTACCCTAAGCACAGTGACTAACTACTAACTTAAGTGGGTTCGGCCCAGGAATCTGCCCTCTCTTGGGAGTGGCAGCACCCTCTTTGTAAAGAGGGCCAGCCTGGGGTGTAGGAATTCCCTCCGCACTGCTGCTGTGAGGCATTACCATGAGCTGTGTCACTTTAAACAACACAGATGTGTCAACTTAGGGGTCTGGGAGCCACAAGTCCAAATGATTCTCACTGGCTGAAATCAAGGTATGGCAGCCGATTCCTCCCACAGCTCCCGGGAAGAGTACACGGCTTTCCTCGCCCAGCTGCTGGAGGCCACTGGCACTCCCCGCTTGGCCGTGGCTCCCTTTCTCTTGACTTCAAAGCCAGCACCGTGGCTAAGTCTTTCTCAGACCAACAGTGCTCCTGTCCTCTCCCACCTACCTGTGTCATCTCGTAAGGATTCTAATGATTCCACTGAAGCCACCAGCATGTCTAGGATCACAGCCCTCACTCGCGTGGGCAGTTAGCAACCTTGATTCATGGGCACCTCAGCACCCTTTGCCATGTGACCTAATAGAGTCAGGTTCCAGGCACCGGAGCGTAAACATCTGGGGGAGACCGTTAGTCTTCCCCTTAACCTTTCTTCCTGACCTAGAGGCTCCGGCCACTTCTCATCTGTGGGGGCCCAGCAGCCCCTCGGGGTCCGGAAGGAGCAGGCCTACAGACTGGGGGGCAGGAGGCCACCAACCTCCATGCTCAATGCCAAAACCCTGGGGTGAGTGCTGTTTTCTATGCGTCAACTTCCTCATCTGTAAAACAGAAATAATCCCTGGCGCCTGCTACCGGTGCCGCCGCGCTGGGTGTGTGAGGGCTCCCACCGAGCGCCCCCTGCAGACCAGACAGGTGCCCTCCTGGGACCCGCAAGGGTCCTGCAGGGCCAGTGGGGCCCACAGCCTCGTCTGAGTCAAAATGCTCAGATTTGCCTGTAATCACAGCCCCCTATATTGAACATTTCTGAAACAGAGACACTTGGTCCTTAGATAAAAGTACACGCTTTCCCATATATCTCACTCGAACTTTCTCTGATTTGCATTTACTTCTTAAAAATTTTTAGTGTTACTAAAGAGATTTTATTGATTCCAAATGTCCTCACCTTAATCCTTTGGGTTTCCGTATTTCTTTTCAAGATGTCCTTGCATTTATAGATGATTTCACACGCTTTCGTGCAGATATAATTTTATGCTCCTCTCTTTCCATGTAAAATGTTCTGGCACTTTCCACAGAGCAATACATTTCTCGGAATTATGCTTGTTAACAGACACACAATTTTCCATCTGGTTGATGATACAGACAGTTTTCGGCCTCCTCTGATGGGTTTCGTGTTTTGCTCAGTTGCTTGTTTGTTGTTTGGTTCTTTTATGGAGCTGTTTGTTTATGTTTTCAGTACAAATAAGACTGCAATAAATATCTTTCACACACACTTTATTTTTAATTCGTTTTTGAATTTTTTACTAGTCCCTGTGTGCTGTAGGTAACGATTACACTCATTGCGGGAAGTCGGCACCTGTTACTTTCTCCTCTTCTGCCCTCTCCCTCCTCCTTTTTGATTCTTCCAGTGGGATAATTTCACAAGAGTAGGGTCCTACCTGACTCCCCCAGCGGCTCAGTGATGCAAGCAGAACCGAAATGAGTCCCAGAGACGAGAAACCGGGTCACAGAGAATTCGAACTGCCTTTTCAAAGACACAGAATGGCTGAGGACAGGGGATTGGAGAGCCCCGGGTCTTCTGGTCGCTCCACAGCGCCTCTACCGCGGTCACCACCCTGAGGCCTCCAGATGGTCTGTGAAGGAGGCCATCACCCCCCAGTGAGAGCAGGACGCTGGCTCTGGAGAGCGGGGCCATCTGGGGTCTCGCCAGCCAGCAGCAGCAGGGCCTCAAACGCAGGCTTGGGCAGCACCCAAGCCCCATACCCACGTCTGGCATCAGGGCCAGTGGTCTGGCTTCTCCTGCTGTCCCAGCAGACATACCATCAGCTCCCCTTTCATTCCCACAGTGCCTCTGCCCTGATCCGGCCTCACCGAGGGCACAGCACGGTTGTCTTCCCTCTGCATCTCTTTTCTTCCATGTGAAAAGTATGGAGTTTTGCCCAAGGCAGGTAGATTGCTCTTTTCAAGAAAGCTACAAGGGTCTCTGCCATTCCCTGTGCCTGTCCTTCTTGGGCCATGTGGAGAGGCGTCCACGCCACAACAGCACTGGGACTCGGCTTTTCCCCAGCAACATGCAGGCTGCAGCCTGGCTTTCCGCCTGGCTCAGACGGCGCCCAAAGGCCTGGCGAGCTGGGGTCCCGGGGCAGCTCGGAACAGAAAGGTGCCCAGCAGGTCACAGTGCAGAGCACTT
Source organism: Hydrochoerus hydrochaeris (assembly GCA_004027455.1). Taxonomy (NCBI): domain Eukaryota; kingdom Metazoa; phylum Chordata; class Mammalia; order Rodentia; family Hydrochaeridae; genus Hydrochoerus; species Hydrochoerus hydrochaeris. The sequence goes on from PVLA01005736.1 coordinate 118,236, forward strand.
GAGTTTACAAGAAAAACACCTTGGCAGAAGAAAGTTGGGCATCAGACGTCGAAAGTCTAAGTGTGATGGTGTGTGTGTACACCAAGGCTTGGAATGACACAGGAAACCCACCGTGTCCCCAGGAGACCCTGCCAGCTAGGCCGGCGGGGGAGGTGCCGGCAGGCAGGCCACGCCCACCAGGTTGTCCTTGGTATTATACAGGTAAATTTTTCTTATCTAAGCTTTGTGTTGTGTGACACTTTTACTGATCAATTTAACCCTGGGATTTAAATGGAAGACATATTTAAACACCAGCATAAAGACAGAGATAAGCAGATGTTCTCGGATTTTACCTTTTAACAACCGAATCTCAGCGCTCAGCCCGTTGTCCAGGAGAGAAGGCCGCACAGCTGTTCAGCGGGGTGCTCACTGGCAGAAGAGCTGCTTGCCGCATATTGTATAGGAATAAAACAACCTTGGCAGCTTTGAACCTGTGTATTTTGATACCATTTTTCTCTCCTTCCCGTACCTTTAGAAATACAACGATATCATCTGTATCAATCTCAGTGTTTCTGGGGTTTCTTTTACTGCGACTTCTTTGAAGTTTCAGGCTTCTGTGGTGAGTAGAAATGGGAAGGTGTCATCCTTTTAAAATAAATAATTTTATTTATTTATTTATTTATTTATTTATTTATTTTGGTACTGGGGATCAAACTCACCATCTCATGCTTGCCAAGCAGGTGCTTACACCACCGAGCTAAACCCTCGGCCCTGGAGGATGTCATCTTGCAAACCACGGAGCTATGGCCAGTGCAAGCTCAAGCCCTCTCTCTCCTCTCTCTCTTCTCTCTCTTTTTTCTCCTCTCTCTTCTCTCTTCTCTCTCTTCTCTCTTCTCTCTTCCCTTCCCTTCTCTTCTCTCTCTCTCTCTCTCTCTCTCTCTCTCTCTCTTCCCCCTGAGAATTCCTCCTATCCCTGGTCCTGCTTTCCCTTGGGGACAGTTCCCCAGCAAGAACTTTCAGGAGGAAACAGAAAAAACAGAAACCCTGGCCAGCAGGCTGCTGCCTGCCCTACAGCTCTCTGCAGAGCCAGTGGTGGAGCCACAGAAACGACAGCCGTCCGAGCAGTCTAGAAAGAGCAGGTTTTCTCGCAGCTCTGTGAATCTCCGTCCTCCACCCCCACTTTTCTGTCCCTGGCAGAATCACAGAGGTCTATGAACCTGCTCTGAGCCAGGCAGATGGCAGGGGCAGCTAGTAAAAGGGGCTCGTCGAGGCTGGAAGCCAACATGGACAGGGGAGGAAGAATGTACACAAGCATCTCTGTGAGCATCCTACTGGGACTGTCACCAAGATACCTGGCCTAGGCCCCACGGCTACTCCCACTATGCAGAAGAGAAAACTGAGGCTCCGTGAGAATGAGCCTCAGCATCCTTCCAGTGGTGAGGGGTGGAGCCCTTGTGCAAACCCTGATGTGCCCGTGTCCAAAGCCCCCCTCCCAGTCAGGAGATCTCACGCAAGTGTCCTGCTCAAAGAGGCCCACGTGGACAGCGAGACGGGACTCTCCATGTGCTGAGTGGCCGCCTGCTGTCTCGAGCGAGATGTCCCTCACCCTAGTGCTCCCTGCCCAGGGAGACACCAAGGGCCATGGCTGTGTCCTTTTCTTCTCCACCTTCTCTGTCCCTTATGCGATCCCATTTGGTCCTGACAGGAATGTGGTAAGGGGCCGAGCAGGGGCTTTGCTACCAATCTTAGAGGTGAAGCCTGCTCACCCTGTGACCACAGCTTTTGCTGCCCCCTCCAGATCTCAGCATCCTGACGTGTCAGCGGGCAGTGCACAAGTCACCCCAAGTTCCTGTCCAGGCTTGTGAGCCAGGGAATGTGGTACCAGATATTAAGTTGCATTAAAATAAACATAAGCGGAGCAGGTCAGAGGATGAGTGATGATGAACCTTTGTGCACTTTCATGATAGCAACAATTCAAATCTAGCAGGGCACGCTAAAGGGTTAAACAAGGCGGATCAGTTACCCCGCCCAGCTCCACGACACAAGAACTGTCGTACTTCCATCTTACAAATGAGAAAATTGATGTTTATAAAGAATATATAACTTACCAAATACTATAGAGCTGTGGAAAGGAAGAAGAACAAAACTTCTGAAAGACTCTGGTTCCAAAACTCACGCTCCTCACCACTGTGTACATGAGCTCTCAGCTACTGGAATAAATGCCCCAACGGTCAGCTTATAAAGAAAAAAGGCCTTTTTCTGGTCACTCTGCTGCTGTGGGTCCTCGCAGAGCCTGTGGCAGAGCAAAGCCATTCAGCTCAGAGCCCAGAAGCAGAGGTGAGAAAACAAGGACCAGACTGGGCCGCACAACACCCCTGACCCAAAACTCCCACTTGGGCCTAACTCTTAAATTTCTACATCTCCCAACAGCACCATTCTTCAGGATCAGGCCTTTAAAACCTAGTGGGGGCCCCCAAAATCCAAACACAGCAACCATTTCCCCTAACAATCACCACACAAGTGGCGTTAGAGTCAGACCTTTCTGTGTGCCTCTGCACAACTGCTGGTGCTGGATGGGGCGCTGGCATCTGCTCCCTCCTTCCTGCTCCCATGGCTTTGGCACAGCCCACCCGGAGGCCATGGGTGGAGGCAGAGGGCATGCCCAGGGCCTGTGGCGAGGGCTCAGAGCCACTGTTTCCAGGGACCCAAGGAGGAGGCCAGCGGGGAGGCGGGGCCCGGTCAGCCTGCTCAGTGCGGCACAGAGACGGGCTCAAAGGACAGAAGTTTCTGGTCTTCAGTTCACGAGGCTGACTGAGGTGCTGGCAGGGCTGGCTCTCCTGAGGCCGCCGTCGTCAGCTGGATACGGCCTTCCTCTTCCAGTGTCCTCTCGTGGTCCCTCGCCCTGTCAGTGTCCCCACACCTGCCCTTACACGGACTGCAGTCGGACTCCTTAGCCTAACCTAACAGGCTCATTTTAACTAACTTCCCCTGTATTTCAGCACAGTCTCATTCCGAGGTCCCAACAGCTACGTCAACATAAATTTTAGGGGACACAATTGGCCCACAACAGCCCACACCTCACACTGGAGGCCAGAAGCCGGGCTTTGGCATTGAAGTGGACGGAGCTCTGCCTGATTCCGGGAGGTGATTCGCTGTCTGAGAACGGAGCTGTAGGCTCTCGCTTCCTCTGCAACGGTGACTGCAGCTTTAGTTGACATCAGCGCCACCATCTCTGTCACACCTGCACTCCTGACCTTTCCTGTGGGTGAAACTGCCTAGAGACTGCTGTTGGGGCAGCCCCGATCTGGCTCCTGAGGCGCTCGCACGCACCGTGGGGAAAGGATGAGGGGTAGTGACACTTCACAGAGAATGCCCAGGCGTGGGGGCAGGGAGGCGCTAACCACACTGTGACCGAGGAGGAGGAGGAAGAGGAGGAGGAGGAAGCCTGGGGTGTCACGTGACTGCCTGGGAGGAATATTTTCAGGCAGCAGAAATGGCTAAAGCAAAGGGGCTTAGCAGACCCAGACCATTGTCTGGAGACCTCAGTTTCCCCATGTCATCTCAGCCACCTCTCCCCGAGTTCTGTGAGGTGTGGATGCTGGCACCCACCTCCGACACCCCAGGGACCCTGCAGCCCGCTGTACCTGCCCAGGCCCCCAGCAGCTCTCTGACTGGGGAGCTCCAGGCAACCCCACACCTGCAGTCAAGGGTGGCAGTGGGGACAGACACTGCTTATTTATAGATCCAGACAGTCTGTGGGCTGCTCTGCAAACCTGGAACAGCCAGTTGCTGAAACACAAATCCCGGAAGAGCCCCGTGGCTCACTCGCCAGCCACCCTGAGCAGTCTCACCAGGGTGGCCAGGAACAGGCAGGCCAGCAGCCGCCCATCACCACGGCTCCTGGGGCCACCCTTTTCCTTTTGCCCCAGGGTCACAGGGTGCTTCTAGCACTTCAAGACCCCAAGTTCTGAGCAGGGGCAGGGAAGCCGGCCCACAGGCCCCAGCAGAAGCTGCAGTGCCACCTCTTCCCGACTGTCCCCCTCTGTAGGACCCCTGCACCCCAACACCCCTACACCCCTCGCTCTCCATCATGTCTTCTCCCACTCACCTGTAGACGCTGCCCATACCACGCAGAGGCCTCCTTAAAGTGTCAGCACAGCTGTGTCCTTGTCCCAGAGCAGATTCCAGCTCTACCACGCCCTGGCTAGCAGCAAGGCAGATTGCCGCCCACCTGAAGCTCTGGTGTCCTCCCCTGTCCAATGGGACAGTGATTAGTGATCGACAGTCCCCCCAACTTCCTGGCCATGTGAGGCAGAGGGCCTGGCACATGTGGAAAGCTTGTCACAGTGCCTTGCAGGCATGGTGACACTGTTCCTATGTTTTGAATGTGTTATTACTTTAAAAACAAGTGCTGGAGACCCACGAGGTGCCATGTTGGACCTTGAGGTGCTGGGAAAACGGGCAGCCAGTTCACCCCTCTGGTGGGCGGCTGTGAGCCTACCGGGGTGCAGGCTAAGAATCAAACATCCATCCACCCCCACCCCCAGCGAGTGAGAGCCGGAGATCTGAGCATGTCTTGTGAGTTTGACTATATGCGATACAGCAAATAAGGGGGATTTTCTTCTGCCATCTCTCTGAGGGCAAACATTTTTGTCTCTGTTTTGCTTTATTTTGATCAATGGTATTGCTCTATTCAATATTTTGTTCTTGTAATTTCGGTATTTCCTTCCATATTGCTCTGCCTGATTGAAGGAACAACTATTGTGAAGAAACCAGATGTACTATTGTGCCTTTTGCTGCTGTTCCAGTAACCTGCTGTGAGATTCTGGGCCAATTTCACTGCACTGCCTCAGTTGGCTGTGTCTTGTCTTGTTCTGCTGTGTCTTACTACCTTCAAAATAAAATAAATAAAATTAAAAATAATAAATAAGAAAAAAAATTTTAAGTAAATAACAACAAAACAGATCAGCAAGTTACTGAGCAACCTGAAACAAGATATAACTAAACAGATAATGGACTTAAAAAGCAAAAGGAGGAAAAGCAGGTGCTCTAAAGGATATAACTGCATGTATATTTAAGGGTGCAGGAATGATAATTATGTTGCTAAGTTTTTGTTGGATCAGAGAACGGAGCAGTTTGCAGCCTCACTGTTTGAATGTCCACTTTGAATGCTTTGATTTTGTAACTTGAACAACTGCATCCAGGAAGACAATATGTAATATATCAACTAGTGATTTCTACTGTTCATTTTTGTTTGAAATTCTGTATTTCTACCCTTTTTTTCTGTTTTGCTTTATTTTTCCTCTCTTTAAATAAAATTTTTAAAAAACACACACACACAAGTGCTGCCCCACCGTGCCGAGCAGCCAGGCAGGAGGACCCTCCCTCTGGGGGACGTGGGTGGGTTCTCAGGCCCCAGTGGGGTTTAGACACAAGTCGCTTACTTGGGCAGTGCTCTCAAAAACACGAGAAGGGAGCCGGAGAAGGCAGGTAGGGAGGCCAGAGAGGCTGGAGGGGGATCTTAATGAGACGGTTTTCCGCATAGGGGATGGAATAAAGCTCAGATCCCCTGAAAACTCCTCAGACAATGACCCGCCAAGAACCACACCTGCCATCCCAGCATGAAGCACAGGACCAACCCTCTCTGGAAGGAGCTACTGTGCAAACTTAGGTCGAAACCCAAAAAAACTTGAAGGTCACACATGCTTTGATTTAGCAACTCAACTTTAAAGAATTGATCCTGGATAAACAGCCATGGAAGTACACAAAAATAGGACTGAAGGAATTATTCTTCAGAAATGTTTAAACAATTATAAAATAGTGAAAAGTCAGACACGAGAAAATATCCAACAGCAGAGGAGAAGAGAAGCGTAGTCTGTCTCCACAAGGGAATACCCAGCAGACACCAAAAATGATTTCGCACAATACTGATGTCACAGGACAATGGTCGTGGTGTCATCTTAAAAGCAGATACACACCTAAACAAATATGTGTATCAGGCCTTGCAAGTATTTTAATAAGAGATTAATGTAACACACACAAAAAAAAAACTTGCAAAAGTGATAACAGGTGAGTAGTTGTGCTATATTTTGACAGTTTCTTTTTCTAGTCTGTATCTTCAAACTGTCCTACTGCAGTTTTGAGGTACAGGGTTGCTCTGACGGCCCCAGGCTGCCAGCTCAGAGGGGTGGCAAGAAGACGGGCGTCACCCAGCTTGCTGCCTGTCCAAGGGGGCCCTTACTTCTCCCTACTAGACGGTCCTGAGTACAGGCACCGCCAGGAGGCTGGCCTGTCTCCAGTCCCCAAGCTGCCATCTGGGATGTGTGCTTTTCCAAAAACACGTGGGCTCTCCAGTGCGAGCAGACAGCCCATAACCAGGAATAGATATTAAACATTTTCCTCGGTAAATTTCCCAATCACAGAATTCTAACGTTTGAAATATGGATACCCGCTGGCCAGTGCTGCTGGATGACTGGTTAAAACAAGCTGATCCCACGGCGTTACTGTAGGGAGCGTGCAGCGTTTATACTGGACTTCCTGCCCTCTGGTGCTGAGTCCTTTCCAGGGTTGCGTCTGTGTCCTCTCACTATCCACGGAGAAGGGCGCACAGGGTACAGATGAGGGAAGAGGAGGAGCTCTGTGGTCACTTGAAAAGTGTTTCCCGATTCTGGGGGAGGAGGCAGCATTCCTGCCCTTGTCTGCCTTTCCTCTTTAGTAGGATCAGGGAAACTTTCACCCCTTTCACCACCTCTAGTGTCCTTCCTCTCCCTGATGGCTTCTCCCCAGAGGGCCAGACTCCATCCAGAACTGCCCTGAGTCTGGACAATCACTGGACCACGTCCTGCACCCAGGACATGGCCTTCTTCCCCGGCCTCAGCACAGGGCCGTCTCCTGCCTGCACCTGACCACGCCTCGCTGCTGGGCAGGTGGTACAGCCTGGTTGTCCTTGCTCACAGCTGGCTGGGAAGAGGACTCCCGAAGCTCTGCACAGCCAGCCATTCCGGACGGGAGCAAACAGGAAGGGGAAGGCATTCCCCCACCCATGGCCTTGTTCTCCCATCAGCTTTCATTGTCTAGGGCAGCACAGTCCTTGCAAATCATCTGGAGTCACTGAGCTTGGACTTCAGTAGTCATTGCTACTGCTCCTTAGACACAACTTTGCCAGGAGCCGTGGGGAAGCAGGGATGAACTGGGGACTCACCTCACTCTGAGCCCCTGCTGTGTGCTGAATTCCCAAGGAAGACACCAGCCCAACCCTCTCGAGGCTCAAGGCCGGGGGAGCAGCAGGTGAGCAGACTGACCCGTGTTAACAGATCCATCACAGCGCAGTAAACACTGTCACACACGAATGTGCCAAGTACCGGAGGAGCACCAGGGAGGGAGACATACTCAGCTGTGATTTGGACTGGAAAGAGACCCCAGGGCAAGTGGCCCTTAGGCTACATTTGAGGAATGCACAGTCAACCACAGCAGGAAGGTTCCAAGCAGAGGGGACAGCGCATGAGAAGGAAAGAAAGGCACCTCTCTGTGGTTCTTCCGGGCAGCAGCAGCGTGGGGACCCCAGGGTCACTGTTTTCTTACTGCTCAGTGTGCACGTGCCATAGAGTCAGTCCTGTGTCCATCAGCACCGCACCCCTAGGGGAGGAGGCAAGAGTGAGGCGAGGCTGATGGCAAAGCCCTCGTTTGGAGGCCGCTGTCCACTGGGACACAATGTAGCCCCAAAGCAGGTAGCAGCTCAACCGTGCACCTCAAAGGAGCGTCCAGAGCAGTCACCATGGAGGCTGATCCACTGTGCCCCATGCAGAGTCTTTGGTCCTGTCTCGAAGACAGTGTGGCCTGACCAGGTGCCTACTGAGCTGCTCAGGGCAGAGACAGCTGGACACTTTGAAAAGAAAGTTTTCCTTCCCAGTTTCCACGAAAGCTTCCCTCTTCCCTGGACTCTCATTTCACTTGAGTACACCTTGACCTTGAGTCACTTTTTTAAAGTGTGCAGGCCCATTAACAAGGGCTTCAGGGAGAAGGCGGGACTTGGTCAGGCCAGCAGGAATGAGTGGCACTAGGAAGCACACAATCCCAGGGGAGGACCTGAGGACTCCTTCCCGCTCCTGCAGTGTCCTCTGGGCTTAGCACCCTCTCTTGGCATTCTTTAGTTTCTAGTCACAGAAATCAGGAGGCTGATGCTAATCACAGAGAGAAGAGGAATGCTGAAGTTAGAATATGACTTGTCCTCAACAAGATCCACATTGAGACTTAATCCTTATCATGAGACCCACGATGGTATCTTCAGTGTAAGACTCTGTGGGTAACCCATTCATGTGACTAAAGGATTGATGGACACATGGGTCAGTGGTTATCTCCAGACAGGGTCTGCACACCCAGGGTCTATAATGCACACCCAGGATCTTACAGGTTCAAGGCCAGCCTAGGCTACACAGTGAGTGAGGTCCAGGATAGCCCTGTCCCAAACACAAACAAACAAAACCAACCTCAGGACTCTACCTGCAAGAAGGCATTCAGCAGAGGCAGCCATTTGACCTTGGACTGAAATCATGAGCAGAAATGAACCCAGACTGTAGAAAATGGAGTAAGGCAGGGAAAGCTCATGAGAGAGAAAAGGAGTGTGCCGTCACCATTTCCCCAGCTTCAGTCAATTGCAAAGATGAGTGGCTCTCTTTCCCTGAATCTCAGTTCTCAGAAACAGATTGATTGACCAAATCTGACTCAATATTCAAATCCAGCCAATCAACTCTTGCTGAGACTGAGCCTCATGGAATGAACATGGCTGCTGTGGGCAACCATCTGAACAGGAGGTCGGTACAAGCTGGGGCACCGCCCCAAGGACAGGAGAGGAACTGCATCCGCAGAGCTTCTCCGTCATACACAAAAGCATTCAGCTGGAATCTAGAACCCGTTAGAAATCTTAATTCACCGTGCATTACGGGCTGCCACATTTAGCAAGAAAAAAAGATCAAATAACTAAAACATTTGACTATTTAATAAAAAAGTTTAGTAAAAATATATTCTATGCCATATGTAGGACATACACTAAAAAGTTCTTCATAATTTAAGTGATTGTGGATTTAACTGAGCATTCTGCATTTTAACTGCAGCCCTAGTAAAAAAGTGGTATTTTTGCATGATGCTGAATTCCTGACATCCAAAATAATGATCACATCTCTGGGACTATCTATGCCCGAGACAGATGTAGGGGTTTTCAGTATGCCAAACTGCGGACACCCTGAATGAAGCTGGCACCCTGAGAGCGAAGTGGATCTGCATAATTATCAGTGAATTAAATTGCTTTGTTGCAGAGAGTCAGCTTATTAACTATGCATTTCAGTTTTGGAGGGGTTGGTTGAAGAGTTTGAATACCAACAGATGGGAAGTCCCTTGCTGCAGCCACGACCTTTACCTGTCACAAGGATTCCTGGGTCCATGTGTGAGAAGACATCATTACACCTCCAAGTCCCACTCTCCAAAGCTTTGGCGGGAGCTCTGGCCTTCCCGTAGGCGGGCTGGGCAGGTGGACTCTAACCCTAACCCTAAGGCACTCACCTCGACCGAGTGGTTTTCTCATGTGACTTGGCACTTCCCTCTCCTTGAAAAGGACATCGTTCTCCACTGAGTCCTAGTCCTATTGCTACCTATTACAAGCTTCACAGAGGAGTTGAGGAAACCGCTCTGCTCCTCAGTTTCTTTGTCAGTTAATTGAGCATATTTCCCACCGTTATGGTTAGTATCTAGATGACTGCCCCAAAGTCTCGTAGGCAGGGAGTTTTGAGGGTGTCTGGATTAGGGTGTGTGAATGTGGATTTGTGATAAAGCTGGGAATGAGGGTGTGGACAGTGGAAATCCTACCCCAGGTGTGAGTGGCACCAATCAATAGGTTTACAGCCTGCATGGAGTATAAAGGAAGAAAGGGAAGACAGGTTCACCGCTGCTCCTGCTGCCGCCATTGTGCCCTCTGCTGCATTTTGCCTGCCACGCCATGGACTGCTCCTCCTCTGCCAGGCCCCTCTGCTATGCTGTCTTGCCTGGGAGCCAGTCGACTACAAACTGTGAGCTGAAATAAACTGTTCCTCCTTTGCCTTGGGCATGTCAGGTATTGTGACTCAGCAGTGAGGAAGTAACTGAGAAACCCATCTTACAAAGTCACTGGGAGGAAGGTGACCTCCTGCCCTGTCAGTGTAAGATTCTGTGGACTGCAGTCCCTCAAACTTGACCTGGTCTCTCTTCTCCCTATTACCCCTAGTGTCCTCCATCCACCAGGAAATGCCTTGCTGATTGCCAGCCTGAGGGATTTATTATCCCGTCTCCACCTGTGTGCCAGCCAACCTGCTGTCATCAAAGCACAGGACAGAACAATGCTAGCCAACCCCATCGGGTCCCCCTGTGTTCAATCATCTTGTACTCTGCCGCTGAACCCACAGCTCAGAGGTTCCTGACCAACACAGAACGCAGGGTCTCTTTTCAGTGGCACACCGGAAGGGAAGAGGATCCACGGGAGGTGGGATCTGAGCTTTGGGTTTCATCCAGCCCCTGGGGAGAAAGGGGCTTTGGGAGGAACTGAGGAGACAAGCAGCCCACGGGGCACTGCTGTGGGGACTGGGTGGCAGTGGGTGGCTGAGAGCTGGCAGGCTCTGAGATACAGCAGGACCCAGTCTCAGTGCTCCTGCAGGTGAGGGGAGCTGTGGGGCCTGTTCCAGTCGGCAAGGGCAACGCTGTTTGTCCTCTCCATGCCCCAGCCCTGGTGCGTGCCCATGGGTGCCCAGCAGAGCAGCAGAAATGCTGTGCAGAGCAGACGGCGCAGTGCTGGCCAGGGGAGGCTCCACGGCCTGGACTCTGGCATCGCAGGAGGCAGTACAGACACACACAGAAGTGAGCACACGAGGGTCATTGGAGCCAAGTGTGCGAAACATACAAGTTACCTCCAGTATCTCTGTCAGCCACTAGGATTTTCCATTTTATTTCGTCTCACTAAATAGCCTTCATGTGCCCCACCTCGGAACTTCCTGGCTAATCTACTCCCCGTGAATGAGCAATGCCAGCCCCATCACAGCCTGGAGCCCAGATCTGTCTGTGACCATTTGTTCAACGTCTCCCTGTCTGCCAAACTGCAGTCCCCGGGACAGCAAGGACCAGGCTCGCACTCGCCTGCCTCGCACACTGGGCAGGCCTTCTGGACTCTCTTCTGGCAGGCTCTGCCAAGGGCACTGAGAATGGTGCTGTGGCTTCTGTGGTGCACCCAAGCTCTCCAGAAACACAGCGTTGTGCGTTCATTCGTTCACCTGTGTCTGCAGGAATTGGCTCAGATGACTAGAGGAGCTGTAAGCCAAGCTGGAGACCCGGGAAAGCCAGCGATGTACATTCCATCTGAGGGCAGGAGACCAACGTCACAGCTCAGCTGCCAGGTGGGAGGACTCAGCCTCTGTGCCTCCTTCAGCTGACCTGCAAGGCTCACCCACATCGGAAAGAACTGTCCTGTCTGCCAACCTGAGCGTTAGAGCACTCTCAGACACACCAGAGATACCTGTCAACCAAGTACCTCAGCACCCTGGGACGTGGCCGTGACACACATTTGCCCTTTCCTTAGACACAGTTAGGTTTTCTAGTGTGGGCGCCTCCTGCGGTAGGCAGAGCAGTGGCCCCCAAATTTCCACATCACTCTCTCTGGCATATGTGACCCAACTGTGTCGCTTCACTTGGTGAAGGGAGTCTGCAGATTTGGTGGAGGACTTAGATGGGGAGGTGACCCCACCTAATCACAGATTCTCCAAAGCGCTTCCTGGCTAGGGCTGAGACACGGCCTGGGGGGAATGGACAGAAATTCAACGCTGTGGCTTAGGAGTGCAGGCAGCCTGGAAGTTGGGGAAGGTGCAGGGACTATGACAACAGTCACAGGAGCTTTCCCTCACTGCAGACCACCCAGCCGACCCCTTGCTCTTACCCTGGTATTAGATTCCTACAGAGCAGACATGTATATTTTAAGCCACAAGGTTTGTACCAACTGCTACGGCAGCAGCAGCAACTAATGTGCACCCGAAGGCCTGAGTTTCAGCTGGTGGTCACTCAGCTCATTCCTGAGCACTCCACATGTGCTGCCCATTTCGGTGACACAGCTGGACGAGCCCAGTGTCTCTGTTCTCAACTGGAGCCACAGAGAGGTTCACCTGCTCCTCTCGGTCTGTAAATGGTGGAGCCGGAATCTATCCCCGGACAGCCCGGCTCAGGGGCCTGGAACCTAACCCTGAAAAGCCGGGCGCCGTTATGCTCTGAGACAGCCAAGGCAGACAGCTGCGTTCTTCAGCACATTTACCCCTGTGGACCGGAGGTCATGCACTGAGCGCGGCTGTTGTTGGGAACAGGACACAGACACAAGGTGGGAAGGTGCATCTTTTGAGCCTCCTCTCTAAGCTGCCTACTTCGTACCCCCGGGGACGGGGTGACTCTCGGCCGGCGTCCTCACCCTCACGGCAGCTCCTGCTGCGGTTGGTACGGCTACCTGCGAGGACGCCAAGCCCAGCGCACCCAGGTGATTTCGCACAGGGCCAAGCCAGTGTGGTCACTGGGTCCAAGGGTGCCTGTTTCTCCCTGTGCTCCTCCTCGCCCTCCACCTCCCACCCCACTGCTGTCCTCTGCAGTCCTCACTCCTCCACTCGGGTGCCCTGCTCAAGACCGTCTGTCCAGTAACGGGATGTTTCCTGAGCAGCCATCACAGCAGGCCCCAGGGCCACAGCGGCGGGCGATGACACTGTCACCAGGGTCATCTCTGCCCAGCCTGAGCCCAGAGCTAAGGGTCTGGATCCTGGGTGTGCTGACCCGTCCTCAGCAAGGCCCTCAGTGCTACCTTTGTGCTCAGCCGTGGACATGACCGGCCCGTCTGATTTTGCTTTGGCCTGGCTGGCACAGCATCGGCAGAGAACTTGCAAGCAGTCCCTCACCTCCTGGCCTCCAAGCTGGAAGGCCAAAGGCCAAGGCCTGGCTGCCCACTGGCAGCCTCCATTTCTCCTGTGCTGGAAACCCTGCTGTCTCTGCAGCCTTCGGAGTAGAGCTCCTCTCTCTCCCACGAAGCAACAGTCTTGACTAAAGTCCTCCTTTGCCTTCAACCAGCCTCACTTGGATTCACCCTTAGTTCACAATTAGTTACCACCATCTGCAATGTCCTTTACCGTGGGGAGGCGCAGGCCCCCGCAGGCTGGCCATAGAACCAGGTCCACAGGCTGATCCCAGAGGTCCACACAAGGAGCGCGGGGTCCACCCCCAGGCCAAATCCCCGAGGGTCCTCCCGGGCCGCTGACCTTCATCTCTTCTCTGCCTCAGCCCCACCTTCACTGCTGCCACCTCCTCTGGCCCTGCAGTAGAGCCTCCAGGCACCGCACTGCCCTCCTTCTGCCCTCTGAGCCCTGGGACCCAGCCCTGCCTCCCGGGCCGCCTTCCCTGGTCCTTCCACCTGGAATAGGGGATTGCCGCTTCCTCTGTGTGCCCTTCGCCTCATTAACCTAACCAGACATGGCCACAGCAGCCTCCACGCTGCAACCGGGCCTTAGGGGCCCTGGGCAGGAGCCGGACGAGGGCACAGCAGACCTCGGCGAGACACACACTGGGTGGGGCCTGGCCGCACTAGTGCCTGCTGTTCACATCATCAGATTGCCAGAGGCCTCCTGACTGGAGATAACACTGACACACACGAAGAGAAGAACCAACACTATTTATCAAGTGAAATGAGGTTTATTTTATCTGCCAGGAAGCTGCAAATTTAGATGAACTTCTACGTTAAACATGTCATTGTCACCAGTATCACCAAATAAGACTCTTACAGCATGGAGCATCAGAGTTAGAATAAAAACTGAACTGTAAATTAAGTGCCCACTTTTGTACAAGATCCTTAATTTTAATCTCAATTTTCTTGTCTATAAAATGGGGACAGTAATACTCCATCCCTTTCTTCAAATAGGTTGACTTAGTCATTAACTCGTGGTAGAACATATTTTCTTTAACTGTTAGGTCCTATACAAACATAAGGAAGGTTTTTAATATATTTCCTAATTACTTGTGTGTTTCTTTTTCCTTAATTAGTATCAACACTTCTGTATGCCTATGAAACAGAACGAGATATCCATTCGGGTATAGTTAAGAAGAAAAGTTTATCTTAGAAAGAGTGTGGGCTGTTATTGGAGGGAGAATGTCTTTCTTTTTCTTTCTTTTTTCAGGAAATAAGATGCAAATGAGTTTATCTTACGAAGGTTTTTCCTACAAGCTGTCATAGAAAATTTCTTGTACCTGAGCAATAGTATTTAAATTATAAATTACAACCAAGAGGAAGAAAAGCTAAAGGAAAGAAAATGAGCAGGGGCAGCAACGGTATGTGACGGAAGCTGGCATCTGAAGAGCTGAGGACTCAAAGCAGGAAATTCTCTCCTCCTCTCCCCTCCCCTCCCCTCCCTCATCTTCCCTCCGCTCTCTCCTCTTCTATCTTCTCTTTCTTTGTTCCATGCGCTCGGGTCTCTTACCTTCTTATGCATGATCTCTCCCTATATAAACAATCTTTCTTTTTCAACAAAAAAAGAAATATGTGTTCATGCACACATACATCTGTGTGGGTTTTAGTTTTGCTTTTTCCTCCCAGCCTTTGGTTGCTTCGCCTGTCTGCAGGGGTAATGTTTAATTTTTGACTCAGAGTAGCCCTGTGTGCATGCTGTGGTGTGAAGTCCCGGAGGAGCGTCATCACTGCAGAAGGCTGCTTTACAAGTCTCTCTCAGGTAGGCTAGAGCGGACACATCCTGGTTCCAGAAGACATTTTCAGAAGTCTCAGAGCTAGCAAGAGAGTTACCTACTTTCTTTGAAGTATTCTTGAATCGAAAGAATTTTAATGATCAAATTCTCCAACCCTGCACACCCCCTCAGCTTACAGATATGGAATCAAAGATGACCAGAAAGGGACAGTGACTTGCTTAAAATTGTGCAGATCTTATTTTTACAAGCTTTTTCTAAGCATCTAGCATATGCAAGATATTGGAAGAAGTGAAAGAGCTGCTGACTAGGAAACTAGAAAAGATGGCACAAAGCGTGTGGCTTCCACACTGGGCACCCAAGGCTGACCACATTGTGCCTGCACTTGTGGCTCTCCTCTTGGAAAATTACAGCAGGGTGCCAGCCAGATAAAAAAGAATAAAGCATGCAGGAAAACTAGAGAAATGCAAACAGGACCAGGACAAGCAGAAAGCAGTCACCTTCAGGATGACAGGGAACATCTTCTCTAGGAAAAAAAAGCATATGCACTTGCTTGTATATAGCATCAATTAAAAATGCAAAAAGCAAATCAAAGGGTATTTTCTGCTCAGCTAAGAAACTAAAACACCTAAATAGGATTATTCAGCAGGCTGTTGGTACACTAGCCTGCTTACATATGCAAGGTACAGGTTACATCCATGCTTAACTTGAGGTAAGGCAGCAAATGAGAAAAACACAAAGGAAAACAATTTTAAACTTGATTGCAAAATGCATAAAGGATAGAAGGAATGCAGCTATGAAGTCTGAAAATGCTAAGCCCCACCCTAGAGGCCAGGGCAGTGGGCAGAATACCAACCAGAGACATTGAGCAACATGGATATCGCTGCCCTCTGCAATACTGAAGACGGGTGGGATGAGCTGAGTGTGCAGGAGGTAGGGCAGAGCTTAGGCCCAGGCTCTGGGAATCCCAGCCTCTCAACGTCAAGAGGTGTGTGAAGTGTCAGGGGAAGTGTGTGATGGCAATTGCCTGGTCCCTGGGAGGGCGGTGGGTTGGTGTAGACCCTTGCAGCTGCACTGCAGGTAGCTGAGGGGATAGAAGCCGCTCCACCCTAGTGCAAGTGGCACCAGTGGAGAGTGGTCAGGTGCTAAGGGCACGTGTTGCACAGCAGGACAAAGGAGGTTGCCATAGACCGCAAGGGGGATTTCTCAGGCAGCTCCCAAAGGGTTTGTCTCCTTAGGACAATGCAGGAGTCAGGGAAGCGTATCCTCTGCTCCAGCCCAACCGCACATACCATCGCCCCTCCAGAATAAAACATTCCACATCAGGCGGCCAAATGTCCAAACGTCCCAGTTGTTGTCCCGGTACAGTGATGGCTGATAGCATCTCCTTTCACTCTCAAAAGAATTCCAGTTTAGAAAACAGATTGGTGGTTGCTAAGAGTTAGGACTCATGGGGGTTGAGGAGTAGATGTGACCATAAAGGGCAGCAAGACCAAGGTCACTGTGCTGATGGAAGAGCTCTAGATCTCGATTCTGGCGGTGGTCACACACATCTATGCCAGTGACAGATGGCACAGAACACACACAGTGCTGCACAGTGTCGGCTTCCTGGTTCTGATGTTGCACCATAGGGATGTAATATGAAATTGTTGGGGAAACACATAGGGTGCCCTTTTCTCTGCATTACACTTTGGAATTTTCTGTATTTCCCTTATTTCAATATTGGCTTAGTTACTTTTCTCATTGCTGAGATAAAATGCCTGACACCCAGAGTTAAAAGAGGCAAGGGTTATTTCAGCTTACAGTCTGTGGAGGGTTCAGTCCATAGTCAGCTGGCTGTAAGGCAGAGGAGAAGCAGCTCATAGCAAGCAGCAGGAAACAGCGAGCTGCCTTCTTGCTGGCTCTTTATATCCCCTCCTGGCTGCAAGCCTATTGACTGGTGCCAATCACACCCATTATCCACACCCTTAATCCCAGTACCACACCTTTCACTCACACTCATGCCCTAATCCAGCCACCTTTGAAACTCCCCACCTGTGACTGCACGAAGATTCATGGGGGCATCTAGATCCAAGCCAATATAAATATTAAATGGTCTTTTATAAAAAATGAAAAAGAAAAAAGCAGTCCAGTAGCATCCACTGAGTCCCAAAGCAGAGACTATACAGTTCTGGTATTTGTGCAGCTAGCATTTGCCCAAATCTGTTCCACGATAACAGGAATATAGATTGCTGTTGTTGCTACAGATGGGGTAGTGGGAAGACCCTGGTCCTTAAAGTTTGGGATTACAAGGCAGAGACACCAAGAACTCTCTGAAGCTTTTTTATTATAGCAGATACAAGAGAGTAACGGTTCTGGCATGCTCAGTGGGGACAAGGGGACATGCAGAAATGGATTAGTGGATGGCCTAGAGCAAGGGGGCTTAGGAAGTCTTATCCCTGAGTGTCATCCCTGTTCAGGGAAAGGGAGAATTAAAAGTTAGCTACCGATGCACACCATGGCACAGCTGTAGTACAAGGTTTCACAACCAACTTTCAGTTTATTCAGTATCATGACCTTTGTCATTCTCAAGCATTTGGTGTATTTTTTGGTATCACGTAAGTTAAAAGCATCATACAGTGTAACTTTAATAACTAGTGTCATTTACTAGATGAGATCTGTTTGCACTCACATGTCACATCACCTCAATCTTCACACAGTCACATAGAGCAGATATTATTATTATCCTTACGTTGCATAAGAGCAGAGATTCAGGGTGGTCCAGTGACATTCCCCACTGCTAACACGGACCAGGAGAAGCACCTGGATTCAAGCTCAGGTCCCTCAGACTCCAGACCGGGGCATTTCCCACGGGACTGCCTCTAGGGGGATGAAACAGGTGAGGAGGCACGGGCTTCAGGGTCACCTGAGCAGGTGGAGCCCCCTGACAGCTGCTGCTGCTGCTGATGGTGATGGGCCAAGGAAACACTTCCTGCAGGGACAGCACCTGCATCTTCTCTGTGTTCACCGCCCCCAAGGTGAGGAGTGCGGAGCTCTCACCCTCCCCCACCATTCCTTTTCTTCCTGGGAGACCCTCGTGCGCAGGAGGAGAATCCACCGTGCACAGCAGCAGCCATGTGCTAAACTCCTTCTCAATTCTGGGGACCAGATACAAACGTGCTGGGACCCTGGTCCCACTGGGGAGTGTGGGCATCTCAGGACCTCTGTTAAACCGAGACCCTGATGGGCTGGCTGAGCTCCTCAGCAAGTCCTGGATACAGACTGGAACCCAGGACTCAACGATGCCCCTTTTTCCTTGTCCTTTAAGTACGAGGTGTGACTGGAAAATATGGTGAATGCTTAAAATTTTTTAAATGTAGCATGGTAAAGATATAGCATCATTATTCCTCCCCAAATTCTCCCCTTCCCCTCAGACACACTTATCCCATCATTCTTGCCAATTTCTGAAGCACTACCGGAAGTCCTCTTCCATGAGTGTCTGTAATTGTGCTGTTGTGACTGCTTCGATGTCCTGAATCAACTCAAACATTTACTTCTCAGGGTCCTGTTGACTTTGGGGAAGATCTAGAAGGTGCATGGCCCCAGATCCAGCGGAAGAGGTGAATGAGGACGCACCACGTGTGTTTATGAGCCTGGCTTTCTATTGGATGGCACGTGGCAGCAGTGCTCACCGTATTTTTGATCACACCTCATAAACACATTCATGAAAGAGAACGTCCAGCACCACTTCAGAAAGTGGCAAGAACAGTGGAATAAGCGTGTGCGACTCAAGGTAGAATACTCGGAGGGAATCAGTGGAATGTTTCTTTTACTATAATACGGCTTTTAAAACTTAAATACACTGTATTTTTTGATCAGTCCTTGTATATTGGCTTCTGCCTGCTGTTAGAGAAGAGAGAATTGTCCTGACCTAAAAATATTCCCAGCAGGAGCTCAGCTGGAAAAAGCCTAGAAATCCACTCACACAGCAAAATTCGAGGTCACCAGGCCGAGTTATTAGATTGGGAATCCTGGAGTCGAGAGCCGGGAAAGCAGCAGAGAGACGCACTGACGTCTCCACACAGGGCTCCAGCAGCAGCACCAAGGAGCTGGTCCTCCGTCAGCGGAGCAGACCGAGACTTCTCAGGGTCAGGCCCTGCAGAAGGGCAGTGAAGCAAAGTAGGTCAGGAGTGTCTGCCTCTTGTCAGACACAGCTAGAGACGGGGACAGAGACAGAGAGAGAGAGACTAAGAACAATTAGCGCTAATAAGATGTGCTAAGAAACCGGAGCTGTGATTACTCAAACTAGCCCTGCAGGCTGAAATAAGTGCTTCCTATGCATTGTCTCCCATGACCCTCACAACCCCAAATGGATTACTGTAATTATCATCCCCATTTCACAGGGAGGAAACCAAACAATTCGCCTAAGATTCCATCAACAATCAACTTCCCAGGAAGAACTCGCTGGCACCCAGGTCCACTACCTGACCGACCTTCACTTGACTGCTCTTCTCAGATCCACACACAGGAAGTGCTGGGGAAGATGCAGGAAGATGGACAGAGCCAGGCTCCAGGCCTGCCCAGTTCAGAGGCTCTTGCCCACTGTCTTAGTTACTTTCTGTGGTGGATTAACTCATGGGCAACTCGGAACACGCAGCTGAACTGAGTCAGCGTGGTGCTGGGCGTGGAGGGCCCCCCTGCGGACTGCTGCCCGCAGCATAAAAGCAGAACTGGGGTGGGGGGAGATGGTGCGCTGTTGATTCTCCTGGAGAAGCTGGTGACACTGGCTTCCTGACATGAGCTCAGCTGTTCTCAGCATCGGAGGAGCTCGGACCTCCCTGCTGCTGAGGATGCCGCAGTTCTCTCGGGAAGAGCTCTGGTCCTTACTTTGAGCATTGCTTCCTGGCTCCAGTGCAGATCCCTCACCCTGCTGGCACAGACTTTCTAACTTCCACCACAGACCTTTGGGCCTCCCCAGTGCAGATCCTTGATGCAGACTTGCAGGAGACATTGTCATGGGCTCCAGGTCTTCAACTGGATTCGTGCAGGACCTTGCCATTCGACCCTGATGCTCAGCTGGATTCTTTGGGTCCCTAATGTGTGAACAGATGTCTTGTACATTTCTGTATTTGACTCTTTAGGTAAATATTATAAAACAATCCTATAAAGTATGTGTCCTGCATTAAATCCATTCCCTTGAAAACTCTGACTACAACACTTTCTCATTGCTGAGACATGATACCCAACACCCACAAATTAAAGGAGAGGACTTTTTGGTTCAGCCTGTGGAGGCTTCAGTCCATCGTGGCCTGCTCCAAAAAAGGGTGGCATGGCAGAAGGGCATCACAGAGGAGCAAGAACTCATGTCACGGTCACAGGAAGTAGAGAGAGAAATCAAGGGAGGGAGATAGACCTTTCCAGGCTGTGTCCCCACTGACCCACTTCCTCTAGCCAGCTTTCATCTCCCAGCATCTTAACTATAAACTCACTGGGGCACTAACCCACAGCTTTCATACCTGATGATCCAATCACCTCCCCAAAGTCCCACCTATGAGCACATGAGGCTCTTCAGGGACATCAAGGTATAAACCATAACACCCATCCAAGACAGTCCATACACAGGGTCACTTGGGGTGAGCCACACATGTGTGCCTAATAACATGCAGCCAGGCAATCACACATGCTCCTTCCTTCTCCCCATATTTTTGCTTTTAAAGTCAACCATTTGTACACATGTCTATGGAGATAGCATGGTTAGGAACCTGTAAAATGCAGAGTTAGGGTCACAAGGCTCCCCTACATGTGACTCTATCAGAGCAGCTGCTGGTTTTTGTGAGGTACACAACCTAAATGAAAGGCAAAAACCCATGAATTCTAGAGTTGGAGTCACCCCCAAAGAGGGACACAGTGTTCATGGACAGATCTAAATCTAGCCAGACTGAGGACTGCCCTGGACTCCAGACCCCACCCCCATGCACACACACACACACACACACACACACACACAAACCTTCTTTTGAAGCTGTGTGATATTAGGAAGATTATATTAACAACTTTTAAGACCAAACTTTGACCAGCTTTTCCAGTCAGGTACCTAGTAAGTTCCAGAAGATCTGGAATTGAACAAGTGAGACAAAAGTATTGTTGAAATACAAAGCTCAGGTCTCACTGATGAGAAGCAGCCCTCTGAAAAGAGAAGGCGAAGACAGCATAAAATCCAAACGACCAAAGGAGAGGGAAACAGTGGAGGAAGGATGGAAAAGAGATGAGTGAGCTGCATGCTCTGGGAAGGACAGGACGCCCCACCCCCCCACCCCCCCACCCCC